>JAEQBA010000338.1:0-17691 GCA_019434445.1 Phalangium opilio
CGCCATGCCCCTTTTAAACGTGGTGCTCAGTTTCTTGGAAGAAAATTCTCGATACCGGAGCGAAAGTCGTGACGGACGTTGCAAGTGGTATTCCAATCAAAAAGTCTCTAGTGACTAGATCGAAGAGCGCCGGCAAAGAAACTTATTGTCAGCTGCGGATGTGGTTAGGGAGATGACAGGATCCGGAATTAAAAAGAGCGGAGGGTGCATCGCAAAGTCACTCGGGTTAAAGCTAAGAAGAGGAAAACATCGTGTCGTTCTTATTCTGATATATTTTCCTAAAGCCTAAGAATATGGCGTTGATGCATCCTAACTCTAGTGGCTGCGTCAATTCCGAATTGGATATTTTCCAAGTCCCGTTAACGCAAACGGGAATTATCAGTGGTGAATGGGTCGAATACTTCCCTTTCCAGCATCAGCAACAATTCAAACTTAGTTTTCTGCATTAGTGGAAATTCTGAATCCTACACGGATTTGTCCCAAACTCTGCTTCATGTTCAAGTGGATGTGAAAATGGACGATGGATCTTCCCCGAAAGCAGCCGTGATTGCCGCGGATGGTACAGTTACTACGCCGGCGGATAATGTAGCCCCAGTTAATTTGTTTTTGCATAGTCTCTTTCCCGAAGTGCATTTATTTTTAAACGAGAAATCGGTTACCCCTTGCGCTCAAAATTACCCGTACAAAAGTATGATTCAAACTATGTTAACGTTTGGAGACTCTGCAAAAAATAGTCATTTAACAAGCTCATTATTTTATCGCGACACGCCGTGCAAGTTCAACGATTTTGCGAATAACAAGGGTTTCTTGAAGAGAGCTAAGTTCGCCCAAAAAGGAACTATAGATATGATTGGTGCTCTTCATTTAGACATTTGCCAACAACCTCGCTACCTTTTGAACTTGGTGGATTTAAAATTTGTTTTTGGAAAGCCCAATACCGAATTTTGCTTGCATTCTGACGTAAAATGTAAACTGAACATTAAAGCGGCATCGTTATATTTGAGGAAAGTCAAATTGATACCTGAAATCCCGCTTGCACACGCGAAGGTGTTACAAATGTCGAGAGCGAAATATCCAATTACCCGCACGGAAGTTACTTCGTTTTCGATCCCAAAAGGCAACATGAGCGTCGTGCAGGATCATTTATTTAATGGGCAGAAACCGAATAGAGTCGTCATAGGGATGGTCGAACAAAGTGCGTTTTTGGGTGATCTAAAATTGTCACCATATAATTTCCAACCCGTTGATGTGAATCACATTGGTTTGTTCGCCGACGGCAGTAGCGTACCACATAAACCGCTGACGCCAAACTTTGCAGAACATAGCTACATCCAAGCGTACGCTAATTTATTTCTTCAAACGGGTCAGTGGAATATTGACGAAGGAAATCAAATAAGCCGCGACGATTACCCTGGGGGAAACTGTCTTTTTGTCTTTGATTTGACGGCCGATTTAATGAACAATGCCACCCATTTTCATCTCGTTAAAAATGGAAATTTGAGACTAGAAATGAAATTCGCTTCCGCGTTAAAAGAAACCATCGCCGTTATTGTATACGCCGAATTCCAGAGTTTGATTGAAATTGATAAAAACCGAACCGTAATCTTCGACTAGAATGGATACGATACAACTAACGAGAATTTTGGGGAAAGATAAGTTCACCAGAAATTTATTTCGGGGTGTGTTTGCCGCTGACCAACTACCAAAATTTGTGACGACTTTTCCGTCTCTTTATATCGTGAACACCGATACGTCAAACGGTGCTGGTCAGCACTGGGTAGCCTTGTATTTCTCCAGAAATGCCAATACCGAAATGTTCGACTCGTACGGAAATCCACCTGATATGTTTCGTTTTAATGACTTTGTCGAAAGAAATAGTAAAACTGTGACTTTTAACTCGTTACAATTACAAGGAAATCTTAGTAGAACGTGTGGAGGATTTTGTGTGTATTTCGCTCTTAATAGATGTAGGGGTGTTAAAATGTTTAATATCGTGTCTAGATTTTCAAAAAATAAAAATCGAAATGATGAGATGATCAAAGAATTTATGTATTCAAGATATTCAATAAATTTTCAATAAATTATAGTGTTTTTCAAAGTTTATTTACAGAAAAATACATTCTATATTCATATATTTAAAAAAATCGTTAAATATAAGTTCATATTAACAATATTATTTTATTTATTTAAAATGCTGATCCAGTGGTGACCGTGTGATAGGGTACGAATGCCGTCTCCCAAAATATATCTTTTATTATCACAAGGATTGAGAGACATTTTATTTTGGGAGACAGTAAACAGCTGATGTTTCTGACTGACTATCCGCTTCATAGAATTACTCGTAACTCGAGTACTAAAGAGACAGTCCCGATAACTAGAGTGTCGGATAATTTTTTTCACTACTCTTTTACAAACACCTTTCGCGGTTTTTTTCTCCCCCTTTTCGGAGAGGATAGAATACATTTTGGGACGAAGTCCAACGAACTCACGTATAGGAATTCCGTCCATCTCATCTTTCATTTTTCCTACAACCTTTTTGTTTACGTTATTGTAAAGAGGGTGATTCACGGGATATCCCGAGAAATCGAAAAGATGGGATGAATTATGAAAGTCTAAGTAGACGTCGTCCGTTTGTATATTATACGTGAGGCTGTCCGTGTCCGTGAAAAGTAACTGAGCCCTGTCACCGTAGGTCTTTCGCATGTACTCGTAATGAAACTCGTACATAGTTAGTTTCGAAAGATCCAAAACGGTGAATCCAGTGTAAATTGGTCTGTTCAAAGTAAGCGACTTCTTCTTCATATGGATACCCACGAGTTCGTTGTGAAAAATCGTAAATTTTTCAAATGCCGGAGAGGACGCTTTCTTGATGGCTCGCTCGGGTGTTTGTACGAGATGAAAATCTATCCGGTTTCTCAAGTTCTCCATCGTTTTACCTTTTATATATTTATATATTAAATTAGATTGCAAATTTTTTTCTATTTATGTTGCGGTTTGCTTACCAAAACACGAGTTGTTCAAAAGTTTGAAGAAATCTTTTTCAAAACTATTGGTGGCAAGTTTCCGCTTTTCAGTATTAAAATTTATGAAGGGGCGAAGCCAGGGGCTTTGGTCGAAAGATAGTATACGGTGAACTTTCGTGAGTTTAAGTCCTTTCGATACGTAGTATTTCAAATTGCGATAGTGAACTACGTATCGCTCTTTGTTGTAAAGATTGGGAACTAGTTTAGGTAGGGTGTCTTTCTCCGGAAGGTGTAATCGTTGTAGCATCAGTTTGTAATAAGAAGAAAATTGTTCCGTTTTTATTCTTTGAGATTCGGGTGCGAGAGGGTAACAGTTATGTTCGTGATGAAGTTCAGCGGGATATTCTAAGTCAACCTCCAAAATGAAACCGTAAGGAGACTCGTCTGATAGAGAAAGCACGTGTTTATGAGCGTAGTCGAGGAGGTCTTCGACTGGTACCCAAGCGAATCTACTCGTGGGTAGATAATCGACCATGGCGAAACCATAAAGGTTGTTAACGTCGAGGTACATGATGTAATTACTCTCTTTCTTGGGGTCGTAGGTTTCGGGGATGTACGGGTTATTCGCTTCCGCGAAGCGATGGCTAATCATAGACACCCCTCCTCTAATACCACGTTCTATAAACAAGTGCATATCAATATCGAGAAGTAACTCCAACTTCACTTTGGTCATATGAAGCGCGGACTCCCAGGCAAATCCCGGTCCGGTGTATGCATGCGCGCAATCCAGACCGTAGTATTCTACGCACATAGCGCGGAAACTTTCGAATACGTCGGCGAGTTGAAGGGTATCCGCCTGCACGTATAAATCGTGGAGTTCCCCTGTTAATAAACCACCATTAATTTCACTTTTGTTTTAAAAATCTTCCATAGATAATACCTAGATTTTGGATGTTAAAAATGTCCCACACTTGACGAACATTTTCGTAACTCTCGTCCGATATGTGTTCGTCAGTTAGAGCGTTGAAAAAGGCTTCCTTGGGTGGAAGTTCGACCTCTTGAAACTTCTCGACGTTGCTCATATAGTCGTAGGGATAGGTTAATTTTTTCAGTAAATACGGGACTTGATGAGCGGGATAGAAAGAGTTCAAGATGGGAAATTTTTCTCTACCTCCCATGGCCAAATTAGAAATTAAAGTTTCTAGACTAGCGGGCATAAAACGAATTGAGTCGATGAAACGTAAGCGACCGAAAGTGAAACTGATATACGTTTCACTGTTAGATGGGATACACGAAATGTTCTCATCTTTTTGAAGCCCTATCCTTTGCATTATAAGATGGGCATCATAACTGAAAATTTTATATAGTTTATTATAGTTAATATTTAATGTTAAAACAAGAACATACCGTGACAAATTATGCATTATGACAGGAGTAAACTTTCCTACTCGCAACTTTAAATTACAAGAATTGTGCGCGACTCCACGAAAACGCCCTAGTAATTAATATTATTTAATTTTTATTAATATTTACAGTATATTTATGTTCGTATTACCAGAATAATGGCAATGATCTCTGACTCCCGGATCATCCTGTGTAAGGACGTCCTCACACACGTAACAATGAGTCGCTTTACGACATAACTCTTCCTCGGCTGGACTCAGATCCATAGGAATATTTTCCTTTAATAATTCAGTGATATTGTCTCGCTCCATCAACAAACTTTCGAGAAAAATGTCTATGGCATCGGTTCCCCTATATGTTACAGGCGCATTTGGCTTTCCGTCGGGTCCTATTACGACGTAACTGAAACCGCACGCCACGTGCTCAGAAAGTTTGGTTGTTGATGAGATTGAAGAATCTGGGTAACAAGTCTGGATTTTGTCAATTATAGATTCAAAATCCGCATATATGACGTATGGGACCTAAAAATAAATTTATTAAGACTAAGAACTTATGGAAATTCCAAATGACTTCCTACCTTCTGAAGCCAATCAATTTTTTCAAATTTCAAGATGGGTTTTTTGTGTGGCATTTTAACGAGTTGTGGACTGTGCACGTTACAGTTTTTCACGTGTTCTCTATGATTTCGTTCTGAGTTTCTTCCCGCGAAACGATGTAAACAATAACGGCACACGTAAATTTTTCCGTTATGGTTAGTGAAATGACTTAATAGTCGGCTAATATCAGTAATTAGACAAAAATGTTGCTTTTCTTTTGATTTTAAATAAAGTAGGTCTATTTGTCGATCCTCGGGAGCTTCATTTTCGCTGACGTGGAGAGGAAAAACTTCATTTTCGTAACCAAAAACATTGATAGATAGATTGTTTTTATTTTCAAATCTTTTAAGTTTGAGTGGATTTAATTCAAATGGAAAACAAATGTCGGTGCAGTCTAACTCCGTTTCAAAAGCTACGTATTTATTTTGATCATCGCGATGTGATTTTGGAGGTTGAGGATGTAATTTCGCGAGAATACACCACAAGAAACACTTTTGATCATTAGTTTTAATATTTAAGAGTCCTTTTCCGGGATTATTCAGTTCAGGGGGAAGCTCTATATAGGTACCACCAACCAGTGGCATGTATCTAATAATATCCACTTGAAAAAACAAGATACGATCTATGGTCCATCCACTGCCCATATCTTGAAATTCCTCCATCGCCTGTACCATTTGTTTCACACACGAGTCTATTTGGTTGGGTATTAAATGTGATAGTAAGGAAGTTTGAGTTCGGCTTCGGAAATAGGGTAATGCTTCGACTTCCGATCCGTCGTTCAGTTCGCGAACGTATCTCACACGTAAAAAAATGTTCCACTTTATACCCCGCTTCTTACTTAAATGGTTTTCCAAGTATTTAATTAATGATGATTTTATTTTTTTAATTATTAATTCTGGATCCGTTTCACTCGTTTGCGGGGTATATCGCGAACTCACGATGGCGTCTTCGAGAACCGCGACTTCTTCGAGGTTTTGAAGAAAGTCACCCACCTGGTTGTTGATGGCTAAGTCAGGGTCTATGGGTTGTTGGTGAGATGGTCCTGGCGTGGGGGAAACTGGACAACTCCGATGAATGCGCGAATGCTGAATTAGTCTGTACCTTCTGGCAAAACTGTTATTACAGACATGGCAGACATATTTTGTTTTTCTATGTTGTTCACGAACGTGGCGATTTAAAAGGAACTTGAAAGAAAATTCTCTCGAGCATAAAGGGCATGAAAACATATTGTCTAGTTGATCGGCGCGACTGATAATTTGCTAGGTCTGAATCAATCTTATATACGTAATGAATACTCTCCCTAATCCTCTCTCTATATATGTGAAAGACTCGACACCCTCTGTGGTCGTGAAATATGATCTGCGATAAAGTGACGCTCCTTGCTACGTTACTGGAAAAGCTTTAAACACCCTGATCAAAGACTAAAAAATAGGGAAGATGAATGAAAAAAAAAACCATTCCAGCTTTTAGACAATTATCTAAAAATTTCTATGTAATAAAGAGATTTTCTAACTGAACTATTTTTATTTAGTAATATGCCTATGGAATTATGATAAAACATTGTTTCAGTGTGTTTAAAGAAATTTTATTTATTAATGTTATTTTTGTTTCTTTGTTTGTTTGTTTACATTTCAAAATTATCGAACTCGCCAGCTAAAGTTTTTTGGCAAATTTGCTCTAACGCAAGTAATTTTTCCAAATCATCGTTATAAATATTTTTTTTCAAAGTTTTTTTCTTTGCTTGCTTTTCTGTTGACGTGGCACATCTCTTTTTTCCCTTTTTAGAGGGAACGTCTACTGTTACGGTCTGGGGCGGGATGGCCGGAGATAGTGATGAAGTCGTTGCTGCCGTGGTTGATGGTGTACTTCTTGGTTCCGTCATTGGTGATGATACGGGAGCCAAAATAGATACGGTGGTGGGTATAGGCTGTTGCGAAGTTCCCTTTTTAGAGGGAAAGTCTACTGTTACGGTCTGGGGCGGGATGGCCGGAGATAGTGATGAAGTCGTTGCTGCCGAGGTTGATGGTGTACTTCTTGGTTCCGTCATTGGTGATGATACGGGAGCCAAAATAGATACGGTGGTGGGTATAGGCTGTTGTGAAGTTGGGCGAAAAGCGTTTAAAAACATGGAGGCAAGATGGTCTTCTTCCTCGGTTACTGCCGGGTCTAGCTTCTCCACCTTGGAAATTAAATGAATGAATACACTAGATTGGATTTATTTTTTTCTTAAAATCATACCTTAATAAGTTGGGTTAAGCCACCCAATGACTTCTTTATCTTCCCAATGTTTGGGTGGTAGCAAAGCGAGACTTTGATGGCGCAAGATTCGGGAATAGATTGAATATTAACCCAAAATCCATTATGATACTTCCGAACAATAACCTCGAAGGTTCTGAACGATAAAGCGGGTAGATCTGGGCGTCCAGGTATTTCTCCCAAGGCCGCTGTATACTTTAGTATGGTAACAATCTTGTTTTTATCGAGGGATGTCATGGTAGACTTTAGAGTTGGTTGTGAATATTATTTTCTCGAGTTGGTCTTTTATATTATTCGAAAAATTGGAATTTGTATTGTTTAATATCACACACGAGCTTTGGACGGTAACTTATTAATATGTTTGTAATGGTAATAAGAACTGATCATTTACGTCAGTGATGACCTAAAGGTCAATCGGTCTAGACATTTTCACGGTATTTAAAAATATATAATTAGATACCGAATCAATTTTAAGTGGTTTTGGGGTTAGGATTAGAAACTTTGAAGGATTTTGTTGTCATAGGTGTTTTATAAAAATATCTTCTTTCATCATGTTTTATAACAATATATTGTTTCATCATGTACGTCATAGTGACGAATTTTAAATTGATTTTCGGCATATTGAAATTAAAGTATTAGAATCAGATTAAGTTGTTGAGGCACTTTGTAATAAAACCCCTACTTCCATTCCGACAATAGGTTTACGTATTAATTCCTATCTAGAAAGTCCATGTTGTGATATATGAAAAACATATTTGGTTTAAATCAAAATACTTTTATTCGCAAGATAAATATTACACATTCCATAGTTTCATTTGGTTCGCTTTGAATAATGCGCAGTTTTTATTATCAGAGTGATATTTACACTCTATTGAACAGAGATTCGACAAGTCTTTGTACTTGGGGCACCCTAATTCTTCGACGTTTATTATTGTTTTTCCAAAAAGTTCAGAAAGATATACTTGTTTTTCTAGCCCCTTAGTGTAAAGGATTGGTGCTTTCTTCGATATGGACGCGACGATTCCAGATAATTCGTCCAATTCGTATTCACCCTCGTCCCATAGCATCCCGCAAATATGTCTGGAGATCCAGGAGTTTATAGCCTTGTCTTTCACGTTTAACTCGTTGTAGGGGAAAGGTGACCTAAATGTGTAAACACCACTTTCACCCGTTTTAATAACGAGAAACGCCAATTCTTTAAGGACGTATTCGTTGTTGGCTCTCATAAAGTTTGCTTCAACTATGCAGGAGTTTCCTTCCAACCTTAATTTTATAACATACATTTGTAACGACTGCCTCAGAAAAACTTTAATACGATAATCGCTTACATTTTTAGTTGTTTTCCGAGATGTGTTCCAAACCAGATACGAATTAGGAATGAAATTAAATAAGTAGCATCACTCATTATATAATAATTCGTTTTAAAAATCATAGCTTATAGATATACTGTATATCTTCCTTGAAAACATGGAGTATATACCTATCGTAATATTCCATAGGGTATATCCCTCATCCATGGCTGATGTTTCTTCTATCACCCTGTACGTATACCCAACTATCCCCATCTCTTATATCTAACCGTACGCGATTTGTTCAAAGACCGTCAAAATTAGCTTAATTTTCTTCTCTCCTATAATCCGATGTATCTAATTAAAAAAAACACCACCGCCGCAGACAAACGCACGCATAAACAATTTATGAAATTCCAAGCCTCGAGTTCTCTCATCGTAACGAAACTAGAGCTCGCTCTCTCCTTGCCTTCCAAGAGAGACGATTCAGACAAATCGAGACGAAATTATACACCCAACGTTATTATTAACCCGTCCCGCTCTGTTCTCTTTTTACCGTGAAACTTACGTACTCTCCGTGCCGTCCAAGGTGCACAAAAAAGCCGCTTAGGAAAAATTCGAGACCGTCGAATTTTCATACCCAATGTTAATTTTCCCATAGGGTATCATACCCCATGTTATCTCTATGGAAAATTCATACCCATCCCGTTCTCTCATTTATATACTACTACCGGGACGACGTCCTATTCCAGCTGGCCGTGAGAAAGGGGGTTAAAAAATTGTACTTTTATTAAAAAAGTTAACTTTAAATTCCGATTCATATTTATATACTTCTCATTTTTAAATTAAGCTTATATTTTTTCTTACCTTCGAAGTTTAGTTTTTTCTAAACTCTAGTTTTATTTCATAGGCTTAAACAGTAAAATAAAAGGGAAAAAGATAACTTAAAAAAATATGCTTACATAGTATCATACATATATAGAAAATGCAACAGTTTTTAAGTTCAATTCAATTTATTGTAAACACAAAATTTATAAAAAAATTTGGAAAATAGATATAATTTTAAAAATGGGTTAACATATGCATTCTATTTTTTAAATACGTCATTTGCCCCGAAATTACCGAGAACAAATTGTAATTGTAAATAGTATTTTGAAGATTTTCTTCTTCAAGCACGTTGTTAAATTTCATCACAACCTGGTAGGATGTTATAAAGTTGGTGAAGTATCCCACCTAGGGTTGTAAATTTTCCGGAAAAATAAAACGCGGAAAATTTTCCGCTAATCGGAAAAATATAAAACTAGCAATTAAGTGAGCTTTGAGTCAATTGATCAAACTTTTAAATATTTTAAAGACGATCACTATCCTTTATGCCTGATAACTTTTTTTGTTTTACTTGGGTCTCTTAACGGTTAGGTCTCTGACTCGCTATAGAGAATAGGGGTCACTAGACTCTGTGCCCTTGGACAATTTTTCCCCCTCCGAATTCACCGAAAACAAAATAATGATTGTTTTGAAAAGAAAGGCAATTAAAAAATTTTAAAGTTTTAACTTTTTAATTGAGAAACCGGTAGCGGAAAAATACGGAACATTTTCCGGAAAAATATAGCTCGGTCATTTTCCGGAAAATTTTCCGACTTACAACCCTTATCCCACCACAGCGTCGAATTTTTCGGGCTGGCCATCTAAACATGGTATGCGATCGTGGTCCCCATATAAATTATCATCAATATTATTATAAAACTCTATAATAATATGTGTGCACCGGAAACTCGATTCAAGGCTCCCGTTTCTAGACTGTCCAAAACAATAGAATCCTCGTTTAATAGGTCTTTAATGTGGCAAGTACTATGATATGCTACAACGGTTCGTTTTGGTTATCGTTTAATACGATTTCGAAGTTGTTGGCTTCGTGGGCGGCCGTCCAGCCTGCTAATACGGGTAAACGAGGCATCAATTTCTCCCAGGTTTCCGTAGAAATAGCGTAGCTTTAAACCGAGTGCTTCCGGCATAGTCGGATCTCTGGATCAAGGGTACCGTTTACAAATCCCGTTGTAAGGAACAACTCTTTCGAAATGTGGAATCGACCATTAATTTTACGTTCGTTGGTTACGCCGATCTTCCTCTTGCCAGCTTCTTTATTTTCCATCTTGCTAGTTTAAGGTCTTCTCGAATAATGATACTTTTCTCTACTGAGTCAGAGGGTTTTTATACTACATTTCTTACGTAGCTACCTTGACTGTCCCATTGTTCGATTGTAGGCGTATTTTTATGTCAAAGTTCTGAAACCAGAGATTGAGAAATTCCAGCATTCCCAAAATCAATACAATAAGTAATACAATAAGTAGTTTTTGGGGATTAATCTCCAAGATCTGACGTATTCTTGACAACCTTTGTGTACTTGCCTCCATAACAGCTTACGAGTAAATAAATTATACAATAGTAAACTTGACCTATTTATCTATTACTCCTAACACTCCTACCCTGTCAATATTTGATTGAAGAAATATTTTCTTAACAATACATCTTCGGAACCCAAAAGCTATTGTCGTAAAAACCCCCACTAATGAAAAGAAGCATAAACTCTTTTGTTATAATTAAGCCTTTTGTTCAGTAACTTCAATTATAAAATCTACTGTAAATTCGTCCTTTTGTTATAAAACTATTTGGCACCTCTTAAAATCAATCGGACGTCAATCTTATGTCACCGCTTGTTGATTGACAAACAATATTACACTGTTAGAAAAAACTGTTCAATCTTGGACTAAATCATGTGCAGAGTGGCGACTCTGAGGCAGCACAGATTTTTAACCAAATCTGCACAGATTAAATCATGTGCTAATGTGCACATCAATTTGATTGTGCGAAGCTACACAGAAGCACGGCCAGCTTTGAGCGGACAACCGACCATCGTTGAACGGACTACCGACAATAAACGGCAGGAAAATCGACCATCTTAGAAGTTAGAACAGACATTCGACCATAGACGGCAGGCTCATCGACCACTTTAGACAGGAAATTCGATCATATTTGAACGGAATATAGACCATGTTTGAACGGAATATCGGATATATTTGAACGGAATATCGGATATATTTGAACGGAATATCGGATATATTTGAACGGAATATCGGATATATTTGAACAGAATATCAATCATCTTGGATCGGACAACCGACCATCGACGGCTGGTATTTCGAACATTTTCAATTGGAAAACCGACAGTTTTTGCACGAATTATCTGCTATCTTTGAAAGTAATATAGACCATATTTTATCGCAAAACCGACTATTATTATATCGAATTTTGAAGATGGCCAAGTTTATACCACTCCGCACATCCATGAAGGATATATAGTAAAGTAGACAGCATTTTAAACCAATTATTATACTTCTTAAACAGAAATAAAAAATCAATGTAAAAAAGCTTGAAATAACAAGTACAATTTGGAGAGCTATTGCTTTTCGCATTGGTGAATATTATTTAAATGTGTGTTTAACTTTTGGATCATTCTGAACCGTTAAGACGCCTATTTTAGCTTCGTCTTTCGGTGCATACAATAAAAAATGATTTTTTCCGTTTAAACTTGACGAGTTGAAATCTATGTTTACACTTTATCTAAATGTAGAAAAGCTAAATTAAAACGTAAACACCCCATTTTAAGTATTAATATCAAAAGTTTTTCTTGGAATATCGAAATGAATGAGAACTTTATAGCTACAAAACCACTAAAAGAATTGTAATGCCGAAACATATTTACAATATTTTCATTTAATATTTGGTAAAACGAAAATTTTATGGTTTTGAAAGAGTTATTTTCTAACCAGCACAAGGTAAAAACAAGAAGAGATTATGAACTAAGGAGTAAAATCTAGAAGCTTATTAAGAAATATGAAATATTTTTGCTTAGGCCTTTGACTTGCACCTCAACAGTTCTTTAAATAGGTTCAAAGTGTATCACACTAGCTTTCGTTGTTGATTTCCAATATTACGAAAAACCAACTTTCTAACCACTCTTGTGGTAGTCAAGACAAAATTGAATTGTTTAAAATAATAACATTTTAGGTGGCACAATAATAGAGTAATTTTGTCTCCCTGCCTTTGGCTTATGGTTAGTTGTGATACTACTCTGTTGAATAGGAAACCGCTTTGTTTTATCATTCGGTAGTTTGATAAACAATACTAAGCGGGTGGCTACATATATTGGATTTTAATTTGCGGGAAAAAAGTCTCCGAATTGAGCGATGAAATTTTTGTCTAAAATACAATGAATTTTAGTTTTGAACTAAATATATTTTAACTAATTTACTTTAGAAGAAAAAGTTTGGTTTGTAGACTTTTTTACCGTTTAATATCACATGAATGATAGAGTATGCAAAAACCTACACTATACAACCTGAACAAATAATTGCGCAAAGCCTCAACACACTGGGAGCACAATTTTGCGTTCAGTTTTGGACAGTAAATACAGGTCAAAAAATTGAACACCAAAACGATGTGCTAGGTTGAGCACTTTCATGCTCATTGATGAACACTGTGTGTGGTAGCATTTCTTCTTAAGGATGCAAAATTGAACAGTATAGTCGACAATTTGGCACACATAATGTGTCAATTTTGCATGGTATATAAATGACAATTTGGAAAGCTTATAGTGGCAGTTTTGAAGGACTTTAGTGAAAAATTGGCACACTTAATGTGGCAGTTTTGAATTGTTCAGCGGGCCATATTATCTCTTATAATGCCAACTTCGATATTCGTGTTCATTCCTTTCCAATGTACCGGCTTCCCAATCAACCGGAATCAAAATGGGGAGATTCCATTAGATCGTACTCCCACACCTTGGACTGTTAAAGAAAAGTAGTAATTAGCCTCCAGGGACTGCACTTGACCAATGTGGTTATTGTCTTTTCCTCCGATTAAAATGGACTAGCAAATAATCACATTTTCAATTTAAAGTCTTACATAAATATAAGGGAAAGGTGAAATACGCAATAATCCTTGACATTTCCTTTTATATTATTTTAAAATGATGTTTGTAAAGACCAACTTATATTTAATTTAGGATAAATAAGCATTTTACAGTAAATTGTTTAGATATTATCGGATACTATTGGATTTTTATTGAAGGTTTTGTTAATAAACCTCATAACGTATTAGGGAAACAGTCAGGATTGAACACCTTCAATGTTATCTTGGATGATTCTGCACGCCTTTCGCTATTGAACGCCTAATATTTCCAAACTGTTCAAGAATTAACAATTGCTTTCAAGTTTGAATACCCATTGAATGCTTTTTTCTTAGAGTGTATCACTCTCTGTGCAATCTTAAAGCACACTTGGCAGGTCATTTTATTCCCTGGCCAAAATTTGTCAGTAGTGTGCAATTTTGGCGTGTTAATTTATGATTTGTGCAACTTGGGTCAAAAGCGTGCAAACTTGGTATGCCATTTTGGGATTTGTGCAACTTAGGTCAAAGACGTGCAAACTTGGTTTGCCGTTTTGGAACAACTTAGGTCAAAGACGTACAAACTTGGCAGACCATTTTGGGATCTGCCCACCTTTGGTCGAAAAAGCCCAAACTTGGATGAGTTCTGGTCGGTTTTTTTCTAACAGTGTAGACGTGTTTAAACACGTCCTAAAGGTGAACGTATCTAACTCCCTCGGTCAATAAAAGCTTAGTTAACCCTCCACCTCCTCCTCCTGCTAATAGGTGTAGAGAAATTTTGTATAAATTCACGAAAGAGAACAACAGAATATCACATTCGAACTTTAGACCTCGTAACATCAAGATGGATCCTGAATCGCTTCGTTGGAATTTGGATGAACTAGCTGTAAATACGCCTTGGCCACTAACTTTAACATACAACTTTTTTTTCTTATGTTCCTATTTACATATCGACCCTGTTTATGTACCCTCAACTTTACCCAGCTTTATTGAATACGGAGGTTTAAATATAATTCAATCTTTTCTGGATGTTATCGCGTACATGAAAACCGTCCCTAGAACACCGGAAGACTGCCATAATATGGACGAATTGGACCACCTAAATAACTAAATTCCTAGGCCCCTAAATATTTCTTACGCCGATCGCATAGAAAGACGCCGGTATGAATTACTACCCACTATCCGTGAAGACACCATTATCGCCGATTTCAACAACCCCCAATACGATAAAGAGATGGCGGCATTTTTCGACCAGGAATGTCAACAAAAGGACAACGACCCCTTTGAGTACCTGTCTCTAAACTTCTCCGACTACCAACCCAGCGAAGAGGAGTCTCTTGTGGATTCAGATGAAGCCAATGTGTACGATCAGTGGGGTGGGGGTCACCCTCCTTCACCTATTCAAGACATCCCATATTGCGAGATTTTAAAACAAAGCGAGAAATTCTATGAACAATTTAATATGTATGGTAGAGAATTAGTTTTAAACATCACTGACGACCCCGTCGATAGTATATGTACTATTACGGATCATGTATTAAACGAGTACAGAGCAACAGACTACGTACAAATAAGCTTAGGTATAGATTGCAGATCTGAATTAGAATTATCATTTAAAAGACTAGACCAAGTCGACCCTTCAAACCCTCTTTGACCAACTAGCCGAATTACTTTACGATGATGAAATTGAACATTTTTTCAAGGCCCTGTAAAAATAATATTCAATATAGTGAGAATTCCTGAAGGATACGGCCGGTCTAACCGTCGTCAACTTAAACCTTCAGTATTTTCTCAAAGGATCGACGGGGGATTCTACGAATTCCAAACACTGATAATCTATGTTATAACAGTCATTTGAATCCAACTGGTAACAAAAAATCCCTTTGTGAACGGCTCTATCATTGTAAAAACTGTTTTAAGAAAATCGATTACTTAAAACGTACAACTAGACACACCAGTGGGGAAATGTTCTGTCATGTATGTGGAAAACATCAGCCTAGTGATCACTTGTGTTTCACTTAAGTGATCAAGGATAAAACCCTCAGTGTTATCCCATCGAAAAAACCACGCTGTAATTTACCCGAATTAATGTACATTTTCTTTGACGTTGAATGTATCCAAACGAAAATATGTCAGGAAAAGTTGGGTGCGTACGAGCATCAAGCTATCTTATGCGTTAGCATCTCTGCCTGCGAAGACTGCATTGAAGAAACGTCACTCGATTTTAATTGCATCAAGTGTAATCAATTTGGGCCTCGTAAACAACGTTTCACGGGTGGGAAACGCATAGCGGCCTTCCTAGATTACTTAGTCAGCTTATTCAGCGTGAAGAAGGTTA
The DNA here is from genome assembly GCA_019434445.1 of Phalangium opilio. Taxonomy (NCBI): domain Eukaryota; kingdom Metazoa; phylum Arthropoda; class Arachnida; order Opiliones; family Phalangiidae; genus Phalangium; species Phalangium opilio. The sequence continues at coordinate 15,791 of JAEQBA010000338.1, forward strand.
TCGTAGTATCGCATTTTGGCAGTAACTGTGGCAATCAGTTATTAATTAGAGAGATAATTAATCGTGACGAGATATTTGTACCTGAATCTTTGAAAATTAACGGTACACAAATTTTAGAAATGAAACTTTTTAATCTATTGTTCCTTGACTCATACAACTTCATCCCAGTTTCTTTATCTAAGTTTCCCGCTATTTTCGGTCGCCCTAATGCCGCTAAAGGATACTTCCCTCATTTCCTATTCAACGTAGTGGATCTCTAGTTCGATATTGATAGACAAGAGGAGACAAACTACATATTGGAGAACACTCTACAACCTACAGAAGCTTACGGTTGTCAGTACTTTACCAGAAAAAACTTGGACACCTTCATGAAATGGCACACTTCAGAAGTCAGTAAGGGTAATGGCTTTAATTTTTTAAATGAACTTTATTATTATTGCGAAAACGATACTCTGCTCTTATTTTTAGGATGTTTAACTTTTCGATCTCTCCTACTTAAAGTTACTAGCGTAGATCACTATAATTGCGGCTCAGTTACCCTCCCAGGCGTTGGTTCATATGTCTACCGAAAAATTATCTCAAATCAAACACCATTAGTATCATTCCACCAACCTACTACAGACTTGGCGAAAATCAATCTTTCGGCGCTATTGAGTGGTTAGAATGGACTCCACGCGAGAGAAATATTCCAATTCAATCTTCTTTTAGAGGTAAGGAGGTTAAAATCCAAACCCTAAAGTTAGATGGCTATTGTTCGATAAACAAAGAAGTGTTCGAATTCATTGGATGCTACTACCATGGTTGTAAAATTCACTTCCCAGTAAACAGAAACATGATCTTACACGGCGACCCTACACAGACTCTAAATACAAGGTTTACAAAAACCGAGAAGAAAATTTGTAAACTAGAAGCCCTCCACTACAAAGTAAACGTCAAATGGGAGTGCGAGTGGCAACAAGATAAAGCAAACAACACTGAAATAAGCGACTTTTTAAAACTTAGCGATATGCGTATTAAGACGTCTAAAAGATTGAACCCACGAGATGCTTTCTTTGGAGGTCGTTGATGTGCTAACAAGCTGTACCATAAAACAACGGGTACAGAAAAAATGCACTACGTTGATTTCAACAGCCTAAACCCCTACGTCAAGAAAACGGGAAAAATTTCCATTGGCCATCCTCAAATTATTTTGGATAATTTCCCCGATATCTTCTCTTTTGACGGACTCCTCAAGTGTGATGTACGTACTTACTGAACCATCCTTGCAACTTTTTCCTGTGAACTAACATTCGGGCCCTTATTTGTGGTTAAAATTTCAAAGAGATCCATCTAATAGTTAATTCTATAACGAATGAAGTTGTTTAGGGTGGTTTTAGAATCCATACAAGCAATCCGACAATTGGTGAAAAATACTCTATTCTTTCATTGAGATAACATTGGATTGTTTTGAAAAGTGACCTTCTCCAGGAAGGTGTATAAAGAAAACTGTTCATTCGTTACGTTTGGGAACCATCTTAAATGAAAGGTAACAGACCATGGATGTGCCTTTTCTTAGTTTCATTAAGACAAATTAAGGTTAAGTATTGATTTTATCATTATAAACCAAAAACGGATTTATGTACTAAGAACGTCGGATCATAGCTTTAGCCTCTGAACCATCCTCACATACTTTATTGAGAAACTTCGTCTGCTTATATTTGACTTCACCACAAACTCTGTACATAGCGACTTCTAGTGATAGAAAACGTCATTGATATCTCTAATTTCGTGGCTAAACGTTTTTTGAAATTGCGCCAGTGGTAAAAAAGCAAAAGCGGACAACAATGCGATATAACTCCTATTTTAGTGGAAATTAAGTTTTAAAGTTAAGAATATAAAAAATTGAGGTCATTAAATATTTT
>JAEQBA010000339.1:0-17849 GCA_019434445.1 Phalangium opilio
AAACAATGTCCTATATGTCGAGTGGACATTGAAGAACAGCTAAAGGATTTGGCGTTACTTCCTATTCAAAATCAACACACGATACCAACCAACGTGTGGTACCAGAGACGTGAGTTTAAAATTACCATTTTTTCAAAAGTGTTTTATATTATATATATATATATACTGTGTATAGGGTATACTGCTTTAAAAAAAACAACCTTAATTAGTTTTTGTTTCAAAATGCTTTTAATTAAGTGTTAAAATTTAGCACGTGGGCTGGATTTTAAAAGACTTGAATTTGTTTTTCCCCTTTCTATAAACGCGCACGCGCAAAAGAGACCGTACGTAACTGCTTAGAATATTAATTATCAATTATAAGAGAACGTTTTTATTTAAAAAAAAAAAAACCGACAAGACTGGAATTTAAAAATATATCTTCGAGAGTTCACTGTCTTTTAGTTAGTGTCCGACACCCTTATATTAAAAACAAAGAGTTTAACTTTAAAGGTTATGTGTAACGATTTTATAGCCTTTTTTTTTTTTCTTTATATATACATATATATTTGGTATATAGTTATATAGCATAATTAGATAATTAATTATGAATTATTACTGCTCTGCCTTAAGCTGTTATAGACTATATATTTTTACATTTTATCTTTATTTATTTATGGTTTAGGGCAGTATATTTCGCGTATTTTATTATAATAATGTAGTTCCTTAAAGGCTAGCTACATTATAGAGTTTGTAATAAATAGTTTTGAATTTTTAATAAGTTTTTTTAGAGTTACGAAGTTTCAGTTTCAGTTTCAGGTTAATTTCTTTTTTATAATTTCAAAGAGTAGAAAGAATACTTTATCTCTTAATTAATATTGGGACAGCTCCGGTTAGGTGGGACGCTAGAAATAGGGGAGGAATACTCGGAAAAATGGCGGACTGTCTAGGTCTTACCAATCACGTAGACTGCCCGGGACGCTATCAAAATAGAATAGGGGAGGGAATACTCGGAAAAATGGCGGACGGTCTACGAGGGCACGAATCACGTAGACCGCCCGGGACGCTAGAAATAGAATAGGGGAGGAATACTCGGAAAAATGGGCGGCCGGTCTACGTCTTACGAATCACGTAGACCGCCCGGGACGCTAGAAATAGAATAGGGGAGGAATACTCGGAAAAATGGCGGATGGTCTACGTCCTGCGAATCACGTAGACCGCCCGCCATTTTCCCGAGTATTCCACCCCCATTTCTAGCGACCCACGGACCTGAACTGTTCCACAGTTAGCGCGCCTATTTCTCTAATAATCATCCTTGTTGCCAGTATGATACTTTAATTTCAGTAAGTTTAGGCCTAGTTTTAATATCACAAGAACTTGTACTTACGAGTTAAGTATAATTTGTTGATATGAGTGATATAGTTTTTTTTTATTTACGAGAGATGGATATTTGAATATTTCACACACCTTTTTTGAATCAATTTTTAAACTTTCCGTTGAAGGTATGTTTGCTTATATTTCTCGTTAATTGATCTTTAATTAGATTTGATTTCTGGTTTAATTAAACTACCTTATTTTATCAAAGCAATGAATTATCCTTAGTTAAAATGATAAGAGTTTAGAAATAATTAGTTTTGTTTTCTTATGATTTAAATCAATCTTACGTAGGTAATTATTTGCATTTGATAAATTTAAAATAAAACAGAATGAATTTTCTTTGTTAATTAATTAATTAATTAAGTTCCGATAAAAACTCTTAAGCTTGACGGAAAACTCAAAGACATTTTTTTTACACCTATTCGTATAACATAACCTTTAAATGAACTTTTACATTTAACCTTTACCTCTATAAAGACAAGATAATAAGCCAATAAAGGGATTTACCTCCCAGTTTTTTCTAAATACTACAGAATGCTAATAATTTACTTAATATATCGATAAATTGGATCGATATTTCGTTTTTTTTCATTTTCATTTTTAATTCATAACTCAGGGACAGTCATATCTCGGTATGTTTTTTTTCTTATTATAATTATAAGCATAAATGAAACGATTAATTACAAAGAAAGACAAATTAATTAAACAAACTTAAGCTGAATAATATCTTTAATTAATTAAATTAATCCGTGAATTAATCAACAAACCGAATTGCTGTGCTAACTTTTAATCGATACTTCCAAATAAAGAATGAAACATACATACATTTTTGTCCCCTCATAATTAAAAACCCGTATTTTTTTAACTATCAACTAAAAATAAAATAAAACCCCAATTTTTTAATCTCCCTTTTGAAGTGATTCCTAACTTTTTCAAAATAACACAGTATATGAAAAAAATATGAAAAAAAAAAAAATTCAAATGTGCTCATGTTCGATCATGTTCGCGCGTTTTTTAAATACTGCTCAATCGATGTTTCCAAATATTTTTTAACTTAACTGGGTGCAGTGATCTTTTGTTTCCACTTTAATTTATTAAGCCTCGTTGCGAAATTATCATTAATTAAATTAATTAATTAGCATTAAATCCCCGTAACTAACGTTTTACGTTAATTTAAAAGAATACGTAATTTTGATGTTCTTGCTGCGTTTAAAAAGGTAAGGTGACATTTTTTCTCAACTCTTATTGGTTAAAAATGTTTTTTAAAAATGTCCGCCATATTTATTTACTACAATATGATTGGTTAAAACAAGGGAGGACGCGTAATCTGAGGGAAATAGGTGGGCACGCTAACTGTGGAACGACTAGGGTCCGGTGGGACGTTAGAAATAGGGGAGGAATACTCGGAATAATGGCGGACGGTCTATATCAGAATCTGGAAGACCGCCCGCCATTTTTCCGTGTATTCCTCCCCCATTTTCTAGCGTCCCCCCTAACCTAAGCCATAGGGGAGGAATACTCGGAATAATGGCGGGCGGTCTATGTCAGAATCTGGAAGACCGCCCGCCATTTTTCCGTGTATTCCTCCCCCATTTTCTAGCGTACCCCCCAACCTAAGCCATAGGGGAGGAATACTCGGAATAATGGCGGGTGGTCTATGTCAGAATCTGGAAGACCGCCCGCCATTTTTCCGTGTATTCCTCCCCCCCATTTTCTAGCGTCCCCCGCACCTAAGCCATTCCACAGTTAGCGCACCGATAACCCAAAATCCTTGCTTAAAACACCGTAAATTTTTGAGTAGAATCTAATATCATTCCAACAGATAATTTCGCAACGACGGTTATATTAACTTTTAAGCCTATAATTTTTAATTTTAATTTAAAAATCTTTCATTTTGAAAAATAAAACCCGGGGTTTCTCTGCCTTGGGAAAGTGTGTGTGCTAAGTGTTAATTAAAAAAAAAAGGCTAAAAAAAACTTTCTTAAGCTAATTGTACTAAAAAAAGGGTTAAAAACGGCAAAATTAAATAGAATAACTACTTTAGAATGGGAACCAAAAAAAAAATATAAATATTTCGGTTGCAAATCCAACAACAAAAATCTTTTTAAATCCTTTAAAATTAAAAAAAAAAAAAAAACCTACACGCCCTTAAAAACACCAAAAACAAGAAATTTTCGCGATTAACTTAAAAAAATTTACGGAGAATAAATTACTCCCCCCATTTTTGTCTACCAATGTAAGCAACAAATCAAAAAATACGTCCATTTTCATAGTGCATTAAAAATTAACAAAAACCAAAAAAATATATTAAAAAGATTAAAAACCATTCTAAAGTTAAAGTTAATTCTATTTAAGTTTTGCCCGCAAATATTTGCCATCTAGCACACTTACATTTAGGTCTTCCACTATTACAAATAATAAACAAACAAACAAACAAAAAAATACATGGAAATTTAACATAACCTTGAAAAACTCCTTAAAAAAATAAAACTAAGAAAAAAAAGTGCATTGAAAATAAATTGTTCATCCAAGAATTTAAACAAACAAAAAATTAAATAAATAAATCTACCTTGAAGGGGTAAATGAATAAATTAAGAACTTCGCGCAAAAAAAATTTCCAAATCGTTTTAAGTGTCTCGCAAATCGCAATATATTTATCCTAAATATTGCTTAATTTTTTAAATTAATTGGGGGTTTAAAATATATAAGACTTCATTATCCCCGCCCCCAAATAAAATGTTTTTTCTCTCGAAACAAACAAACTGTATTTGTGGACAAACAAACATAAAAGATTTCTTTAAATAAAAAACGGTGTAATTTTATGGATATAAAAAAATTATCTCTACGGTATAATATATGTCAAGAAAACGCTAAAAACCTGAATAAATTTCCTAGTTGAATAATTAATAAGAAACGCAATTAAAAAAATAAAAATTAAATGTTCTAATGTGAGTATATTAATGGTGCTAAAAAGGCATTTAATTCATTCTTCCTTCGTTTTTTTTATAAAGCAAATGTGACTCTTATTTTAAAGCCATTCATTCAAACTGAAGTTTAATAAAATTTCCCTATAGTTTTTAAGCCTATAAAACAATAGAAACCCTTTCCTAAAGTCTCCCCGAGGGGGGGGGGGTATAAAATAGTCTGGTGTCTTGACCACCTTGTTGTATTAAGATCGGAACATTAATTAGTACATGGACAACAAATAAGTAAGTTAAGATGTCTGCAAACAATACCAACAGACCATCCAAATTTAATGGACTGCAGGAAACGTGGAAGCCTTATCTAAGGTCTTTGTTGTCCACATACCAATAGGGACTTGGCAATTCGGGCTTAACTCCGCCCCCAGCACCATTATGGTATGTTTTTTTAACAGAATGAAAGTTATATAAGCCCCTCCTCCTGGTATGTTTTTTAGCACTAGTGGAAGGTAGCCTGACGTTGCATGACGTAGTACTGCCAAGTCCCTATAGAGTGGTTGGTACTGAGAGGGGAGGAGCTACGGGGACGTGACGTCAATATAGGGACTTGGCAGTACTGTACTACGTCATGCAACGTCACCCTACCTTCCACTAGTGCTAAAAAACATACCAGGAGGAGGGGCTTATGTAGCTTTCATTCTGTAAAAAAACATACCATAATGGCGCTGGGGGCGGAGTTAAGCCTGAATTGCCGCCAAGTCCCTATTGGTAGTCTAAACTGTATGGCCTGAACTGACGATTTACAATATGGCCGCCAAAACCTAGGTAAGAGATAGGAAGGTGGCAGGCACGTCACGTCACGGGAAAGTTCAAGTTCGTGGTAGCAGACTATATCAAACAGACAATACAGAACTCACCCCCCCCCTCGCTTTTGAAAAATAGACATTTTATTAACCCTTAATTATTTTACCCAATTAGCTTTAAGGTAACGGTTCATTATCATTAGTAGATTTTGAAAAATCTTTGAACTAATTATTTGTCACACCCAAACACCCTAGAGTATCAAACCAATACCCTAAAACTTTTCTTCTTTTTTTTGGTAACAAATGAACTCTTTCAATCCGCTTTCAGTCTCAATTATAAACACTTAAGTAATTAAAAGGGTTATTTTAACTAATTTAATAAACTTCAGATTAGGGGGAAAAATTAAATTATATTTTAGCGCTTTTTAGGAAAAAGTGAAATTAAATTAAAATTTTCCGGAAATTTGTAAAAAAAAACCTAGAAAAAAATTTAAATATCGGATTAAATCTGCGAGATATCATTTTTTCAAATTTCTTGGTGTCATCACTAATATCAATTTTAAATGAAAAAAAAAATACCAATAAAACTCGTATTTCAAATTTTTTGGGGAATTTAAAAACTTTTATATTATAAAAAAAAAAATACTTAGAAAATAAAAAAAGAAAACCAAACTCAAATTTGCATCATCTGCCTTTTTTTTAAACTAATTTTTTATATTAAATAAATAAATAACAACAACTCTCTCTATTGCCTTAAGATCGTCAAATTTTTCAAGTACTTCTAATTTAATTAAAAGCTCTGATAATACAAACTTATTTAGAAAAAAAAAATAATTATAATCTTTAATATTAAAAAATTAAATAATAATAAAAATAATTAGTAGCAAATGAGGCCGAGCATATTTAAATGTTAACTAGTGTTAATTTAATTTTTCAAACGAAAATATGAGATATTGGTATTACTTTATATTTTTTAATTAACTTAGCTCCCAATTAATTCCAGTACATTAAAACCCCACGTATTTTCTTTCAATGACAAAATTAGCATAAAATATTAAACTTAATTCATCTATTTTTCAATTGAGTTAGCTCCCAATTAATTCCAGTACATTAAAACCCCACGTATTTTCTTTCAATGACAAAATTAGCATAAAATATTAAACTTAATTCATCTATTTTTCAATTAAATTAACTCCAGTATATTAATTTCGAAATTGAATTTAACTTAAGTGTCTCTACTTAGCAATATAATTAAAATTAAACTAAAGTAACTCATATTTTCGTTAATTATTTCACCCACGTCAAATTAAATAACTAAAACAAATTTCTAAATATAATCTTAGATTTTAAATTTAAAAATAAAATTGCTAAGCTACGTAATTAAAATATTTCCAAATCTCTTAAATAGCCTTATAAAAAAAAAAAAGAAAAGTCCCTATAGTTTATTTTTTACGAGTAGCTTACTATTAGGAGCCTGGTCACGTGACGTGACGTCACCACTCCGCAACCTCGTTAATTTTAAGTCTATATTATTAATTAAAAAAAGTAAAGGCGTATGTTAATTCTTTTTTATATAAAAATCATTTCTAATATTATTATTTTAAATTAAATTAAATTAAGCGTGATTAATTATTAAATTAAATAATTCAACCGGTAGTTCATAAAAAATTATTCAAAAATATAAGAACAATTCTATACGGTAGCCAGGATTAAATTTTTGAAGAAAATAAATAAATAAATAAAAAGGAGTGATTTGATATATATAAACAAATAAATAAAACTTCTGTATATATTTGTAATTAAATGGTCGTGAATTTTTTAAGTCTGTGTAATTTTTGTAAGGCTCGCTGGCAGAAGATTTAGCTATGAGAAAAAAAAAATGATGTTATAGAATTCTGTAAAATGTCATTGCCAATATATATGTATATTATATACTGACTATATATATATCGTCTCCGCTTTCTTAAATTATATACTGTCAAGATATAACCCGCGAAATGTCTAGCTCATCAAAGTGGTGGTCTATCTAGGTTTTTTATCATAGACGTCAAAATAATATAAAACGGAAAAGTTGAAGGAAAATTGCTGAGTAGAGTGGCTGCGTGGTTGGCATGGATTTGTATAAATCCTAACATATTATGGATTCTCAATTTGGCCCAAAAAGCTTGCCACCAAGTATGCTGTACACCAAGAAGTGATATCTAGTTTATTAGGGAGAAGGTATAAGATGCCTAAGTATCCGCGCGCCATAGTCCCAGTCCCCCTTTCAAAATACAAGGGGGGACGTAAAAGGAGGCCGGGCTATTTCTATCTGGTTTTTTGGCGCCTGCGCTGTAGTGTTTTTGTATCAACGCATTTGTATGTACCGATAGTGAGGTTGACTACTAACTTCGTCGAATAGGACTATAGTGCTTCAAAATTACCCCCGACCTTTGATATGAATCTCGCTAGGAGAATTCTCAAAAATCCGTTAAGCCTCATTTAAAAACTTAAGGGAGCATTAACGTGTTTTTAATTTCAAACTTTCGTTAAACCACTTTTGTGATTCTTAAGTCTCAGAAGCGTTTTATACACCTACACCTACTTCCATAAGTTTATAAGATATGTTCCATAAGTATGACACTTCCTATACTTCGTAATGCTAGAGACTTACACCTCGAGCTAGTTCGAGAACGACAAGCGAGAATTGATTGTCTACACTCGGTTAATTTTGCAGGACTTCCATATTCCTATTTAGTCTGTACTAAGCCTTTGATAGCAGCGCCTCACCAGGCGTCGCTTTACCTGGAATATATGACCTACTTCAATCACTTCATGACAAGCTACAGTTTGTAACAGTGACAAACTTATGGAAAACATATCTTATGAGCTTATGCTACTTCTAATCAAACAAACCCATTACCCAAATGTTTACGAAATAAAGTAATCTAATCAAGCATCGCATGAAATTATAAATAACGAACATGATTTATGACACTGTTTGATACCAAACTCCTAATAAAAACCCCGGACAACCTTCAGCAAAAAGTCATAATTTTAGTAACTATTCAAAGATTTCAAACCTAACGAATTCGAATTAAAAATGTTGACGATCCTAAAACAATGCGTCTGTCTCGCTATGGTAGGTGCGGTACTGTCGGATGCGAATCCCATTAGATTGATAACGAGAAACAGAGGGCACCACGAGACCAATATCCTTTGGTCCATAGAGGATTTTAAAGATATGCCATACGTGGAACTGAGCGTAGGCGAAAATGGTCCCTTTTTCCATAGTCCACCATTCCCGGCAAAGTCAGACGGGGTCAAATGGAGCCTTAGTATAGACTACAACAGTACCAGAGGCGAAGGCAAGTCCTTCGACCTGTTCGTTCATTTCTATGGAACTGAAACTATAAATATTTTCTCTGGTACATGCGAATGTAAGATATGGGATATAGAGAGCAAGACCCACAATGAAAGAATAGTTAAGAGTGAAGTTTACGAAGAGGTACCTTTTGAGTTTTTGTCATTCTTCAACAGAGAACAGTTGGAAACGAATCAGGTAACGTACGAACATAAGTTCATAAGATGATCCAGAGGTTCATAAGATATGTTTAATAAGTACATAACATGATCCATAAGTTCATAAGATGGTTACTGAGAGCTTGTCAGAAGTGACGTAGTCATAGATTCTCGTGGTGATGCGCTGTCAAGGGAGACTAGACTAGATAAGAAGATGGACTGCAAAACCGAATGCAGTCAATTCAATTACGGTTCAGTTATGGTTACTGAGAGCTCGTCATGAAGTGACGTAGGTCATAGATTCGAGGTAAAGCGACGCTTTTTGAGGCGCAAGTCAAAGGATTAGTACAGACTAAATAGGAATTAAGTTGGCCTGCGAAACCGAGTGTAGTCAATTCTCACTTATCGTTCTCAAACTAGCTCTCAGTGAGTCTATACACCCTTTCGACAAGTCTAAGAGGGAAAGGCGCGGGGGTAAAACTCTGCCTTCCATCTCGCTTTTTAGCACCTGCGCTGTAGGCGTTTTGGATCTGAGAGTGCGCAAACACGGCACTGGAGCAACCCCCTTGTCTCTCCCGATGCTAAGGGTTGCCTACCCCCTTTTCCCGTCGAAAGGGTGTATAGCATTACGAGGCATAGGAAGCGTCATACTTATGGAATATATCTTATAAACTTATGCGTTATTATGCCCCTAGATTCACTAACTTTAATTAGGGTGTGGCTGGTCTTCGTTGTAAAAACAACGTCCACTAAAATAAGCTATACTCTGACAAACAGGCGCTGATACCAGGCGGGGTTCTAAGCATAGGATGCGTCATTCGGGGATATTTGAAAACCAACGTGAGCCAACTGGATGACATCATCCCTACCGAAGAACTCACTGTACTTTCTTGTGAAAAAGAACTATTCAATGACTTAGAAACGATGTTAAAACCGCTGAGCATACCGGATGATTCGGACTGGGATTCTAATGCAATTACGGTGTCTTCATCAGGAAAGAAATTCTTATTTCAACGCCACCTTTTGGTCAGCAGAGCTCCACTTATCGACAACATGTTGGGGGAGGGTAGTACTTTGAATATGACGGAACATTTAACGCCTGAAGAGTTGGAGTCTTTCTTAACTTTTACTTTGAAAGGAAATACACCAAACTTAATAGAACATTGTCCAGCCTTGTTCAAAGTAGCTCGCCAATTTGGTTTCAATTGCTTGAAAATTACCTGCGAAGACATTTTAACGAGACATTCGTTTCCTAGATGTGGACGTTAATTTGATTTGTTTACAAATTTTGACGTAAACCTAAACGTCATTAAATTGTACACCCTTCTAAGAAATCGACGCAACAATTTTGTAATTTTTCACATCCTCTTTGCTCTAACTAGATATCCCAACTAGCTAACTATTATCTTTATTGACAAAAACATCTGTCTAATTTATGTGGGAAACTTAACTCCTGATTTTCATTAAGAAATTTCTACAAGGTCTGTAAAAAACCATTTTGTATAACTTTTAGTGATATAATTGTTTAGTAACAAGTAACTTTATCAAAAAGTGATATCTAGTTTATTAGGGAGAAGGTCACATTTCTAGATTTATCTCCAGTCCAAACGAAGGTCCGGAGTTAATCCCCGCCTCTAAATTACAACCAGCATCTCATTGGTTCTTGAAAACTCACGATCGCGCGACGCGAATGACGAAAATTACGTATTTTCCGACTGAGGGGAGGCGAAATAGCCTGGCCTCCATTTACGTCCCCCCTTGTATTTTGAAAGGGGGACTGGTACTATGGCGCGCGAATACTTAGGCATCTTATTCTTCTCCCTAATAAACTAGATATCACTTCTTGTCTTTACATATTCATTTCAACTTCACTTTAAAACACCTTATCTATATAAAAATACATAATTGCGCTATCTAGCTTCACAAACTTCAATTGTTTGTCACTCACTATATAAGGCATCCAATTTTGTAAAATCACATTCAATCAGCGCCACAATGTACTCCCTGTTGTTTCTTACAACGGCTTTACTTGTTTTTACTCCAAGCTTTGCCGATTATCGGTTTAACCATTTGAAACGTTTCCCTGAATTTGCAAGGTTACATCGATGACCCCACCAAGATATATTTGGGTGAACCATTTCCGGCTGACCAACAACAACAATTCCAACTGAAAGTCAACGAATACGGCGCAAGGGGAACCTTATTCGGAATACAACCTATTGATCCCGATTCGCCAAAATGGGTTGGTACGTTGGTACGAGTAAACTGTTTATTGACGGACGATTACGAGTATTATAAACATCCCGTGGGAAAATCTATAGACGAAAGCCATAAAGTCTTTAAAAATATTACATTTGTCTTTTTAACATGGGCCGAATTAAGGGCTCTTAAAGAAGCCCTACCCGAAGACGATAGAATATGGTTTAAGTGTGACATTAAACTTAGGGTTAGGTGAATAACAATTACAGTTTGAAAATTTTGTAAAACGATTTTTGAAAATTAAAATAAATATTCTGGATTCAATAATTTCCTAAACTCGAATTCGTTTTCTGTGTTTTGATTGATTGACTGATTTTGAAATAACATTTAAATTGCATTTAATAAATTCTTCCATGAATATTGTTGCTATATACCCAACCAGGGATAGATTTAATTTTAGAAGTAGGAATGGAGAGCAGAGTAATGTGGGCGAGCGTCAAATTCCCGGACCCCCTTCCACGGGACGGGACGGGGGGGGTATGAAGGAAGAGGCGGGTCATAACGACAGAGGTAAAAAGGAATTATTCGCCGTCCCCGTCAGCAACGTCATCGGAACGTAGTTTAAGTGAGCCAATAAAGTAATTTAAACTTTTCGTTACGTGTCGGAGGGAGGGGCTCTATACTGGGCTATGAGTCGGACCGATGTAAATACTAACCGTTCTAAATTCCTACTTATCTATCCCTGACCCAACTTCAATCAAAAGTCATTAAAAATATGCACCTTCTATCATATCGACACAAAAATTTTGTTAATTTTCATCTCTTCTTTGCTCTAACTAGTCATCACAATAGCTAACTATTATCTTTATTGACAAAAACATCTGGAAAATTTACGTGAGTAACTAAACTCCTGATTTGAAAAAGGAAATTTCAGACCTTTCAAAAACTCCTGTATAAATTTTAGTTATATAATCGTTTAGTAACAACAGAAGTATATAATAATTCACTTCGAGAGAAGTGTATAAGCACAAAGCGGGGTAAGTGTATCGTCATTTTACCCAACATCGGGACATATGGAGCAAGGTTACTAAACCGAATCACACATCCGATAAATAGTTCCCTCATATAGCGTTTAACTATTTGGCATGCGCTTGTGTGTTTTTGTCTCACGTCAAGATAATCAATGTTTGTGGGTCTATTGCTGAGGATTTAGTAAATACCAAACAGTCATGGAATTCATCGCTCGGGCGATGCCCGTCTGAAGTTTGATGAGCGGGAAAGCAAACAAAAAGGGGTCTCCCGCCTAGGAAGAATCATGTTACATAACTTAAGTATAAAGAGGATACAGAGTGTCATCCTTCTTTGATTATCCCCTTCTGCTAACAAGTAACTTTATAAATTCATTTCAACTTCTCTTGTAAAACGCCTTATCTATATAAAAATATATAATTCCGCTATCTAGCTTCACAAGCTTCAATTGTTTGTCACTATACAGGGTGTTTCTGAAAAGTCCATCACAAATTAAGGGGCGTGTTTATGGGACCAAACTGAGCGGAAAGTACCAAAGAACATGGGGTGTACAACATTTTGTTACGGAGATATGGCCTTCCAAACATTCGCCCCTAAAACAAGGAAATATCCAAAAATGAGGAGTAACACTTAAGACCGACTAACCAGCTTGTTTAAAATTACTAGACAATTTCAATAGCCTTTAATCGAACAATTGATTTCTACCTTTACTAATCAGAAGCGTATAAATGAGTAGAAGTATGCCTACGGTGGTAATGTAAAATTAATCCCAAGTGACATGATGTTTCAAGATCTTCCCAGCACCAAGTAAAATGGTTCTGATTGAAGGGACTTTTATTAGCACAGCGTAAACAACGTTATTTTCAGGAATTAGTCCAAATGTCCACGGGCGGCATTACAACAAGAGGTTACAAGTAAACCCTTACAATTTTGTCGCGCTTTCTAATGTATTTTAGCAAGGTATAATGAACTCCATATTGATATAATAGCAAAGGATAATTATTTCAAAAACTATATTTAGGCACTGTATAATTAATGCCTTACTTATATACAGTAACATTGCTAATTAATATTGAAATCGTATAAAGAATATCTCCTCAACAAAAGCCGAGATACAACAAACCCCAAAAAATCCTTATTTCTCAGCCTGTTACGGCTACAATGACAGGGAGCCGAACATAAAGAGGTCACACAAAAGACACGTGTCCTTGGAATGACCCATATTAGTTTAAAACACGTTTCCGCACAATTTAAATGAGATCATAGTGTTTAGCAGACGGCATAATGAATTTTAAACTTTTTAGGACGGTCTGAGACAAGGACTAGGCAATATCCCCGTCGGCGTTACAGCGTCACTTTCGGCGAAAATGAGCCAAATAACGATGAAACCGAATTAAAAATAACGATGAAACCGAATTAAAAAATTAAACACCGTTAGCGGAATGCAGTGAGCAACAAAAAATGTCGAGTCCGCACGTTTAATTACCGAAATTCAAAGAATAACAGCGAAAACATGAGAGTGGAGGTATTTTTGTAAGGTCTCAAACACAGTTATAGAAAAGCCCCGTCATGAGTCCCGAGGAACAAACAATACGAGCTTTTCCAAGACCTATGGCAAAACGCTGCCAGTAGGTAAAACCAAAAGACGGCGATAACACGAAAAATAGTTTAAATCACTGAAAATTAAGTTTGATTACCGTTAACGGAAGGCTTTAGAAGTCGTTATGTGCAAAAATCAAACGAAGCCAACTCGATCACGCGCTCAGCAAAAAAATCCTTATTTCTCAGCCTGTTACGGCTACAATGCGGCTCTGGAGCAATGAGATAGATCTCTATGAGATAGATAGAGTTACAATTCAAATACTCGCGTATGCGTATTTTATTTAACACGTTTAAAAACTATCTTGAGTCAAGATAGTTTTGTAACAAGCTGTCAAGATTCTTGACAGCTTGTTACACAGATTATAGCAGCAGACGTTAATAAAAAAAGTTCTTAGGGTGGCGCCACCCGTATTTGATAAAGATTCATGCTCGATAAAAGGTGTATTGCGAAACGTCGATCTCGAGATCTCACGTTGTGACTCTAGGTTTCATATATATATTCTATCTCATTGCTCTGGAGTAGTTTAAAGAGAGCGAAGGCGAGACGACGACGAAGGCGGAGCTGACGACGAAGGCGGAGCTAATCTTCCGTTTTTATTTTGTCGCCATCTATGATGTCGAAAAAATATTACGGAGACATAAAAGACATAAAAACGGAAGATTAGCTCCGCCTTCGTCGTCAGCTCCGCCTTCGTCGTCGTCTCGCCTTCGCTCTCTTTAAACTACTCCAGAGCAATGAGATAGAATATATATATGAAACCTAGAGTCACAACGTGAGATCTCGAGATCGACGTTTCGCAATACACCTTTTATCGAGCATGAATCTTTATCAAATACGGGTGGCGCCACCCTAAGAACTTTTTTATTAACGTCTGCTGCTATAATCTGTGTAACAAGCTGTCAAGATAGTTTTTAAACGTGTTAAATAAAATACGCATACGCGAGTATTTGAATTGTAACTCTATCTATCTCATAGAGATCTAACTCATTGCTCCAGAGCCGCATTGTAGCCGTAACAGGCTGAGAAATAAGGATTTTTTTTGCTGAGCGCGTGATCGAGTTGGCTTCGTTTGATTTTTGCACATAACGACTTCTAAAGCCTTCCGTTAACGGTAATCAAACTTAATTTTCAGTGATTTAAACTATTTTTCGTGTTATCGCCGTCTTTTGGTTTTATCTACTGGCAGCGTTTTGCCATAGGTCTTGGAAAAGCTCGTATTGTTTGTTCCTCGGGACTCATGACGGGGCTTTTCTATAACTGTGTTTGAGACCTTACTAAAAATACCTCCACTATCATGTTTTCGCTGTTATTCTTTGAATTTCGGTAATTAAACGTGCGGACTCGACATTTTTTGTTGCTCACTGCATTCCGCTAACGGTGTTTAATTTTTTAATTCGGTTTCATCGTTATTTGGCTCATTTTCGCCGAAAGTGACGCTGTAACGCCGACGTGGATATTGCCTAGTCCTTGTCTCAGACCGTCCTAAAAAGTTTAAAATTCATTATGCCGTCTGCTAAACACTATGATCTCATTTAAATTGTGCGGAAACGTGTTTTAAACTAATATGGGTCATTCCAAGGACACGTGTCTTTTGTGTGACCTCTTTATGTTCGGCTCCCTGTCATTGTAGCCGTAACAGGCTGAGAAATAAGGATTTTTTGGGGTTTGTTGTATCTCGGCTTTTGTTGAGGAGATATTCTTTATACGATTTCAATATTAATTAGCAATGTTACTGTATATAAGTAAGGCATTAATTATACAGTGCCTAAATATAGTTTTTGTAATAATTATCCTTTGCTATTAAATCAATATGGAGTTCATTATACATTGCTAAAATACATTAGAAAGCGCGACAAAATTGTAAGGGTTTACTTGTAACCTCTTGTTATGTCTTTTATGTCTCCGTAATATTTTTTCTCCATCATAGATGGCGACAAAATAAAAACGAGGCAGTCTTTCGAATGATACTTGGACATGTTGGAAGATCCCTGGCTTGTTCCTGTTATCTCAAACCGTAAAAAGCTACGCAAATCTTCATCATCACGGACAACACTCTTGTACGTTAGGTATGACCTTGAGAAAACCTAAAAGGACATCTCGAATGTATTTGAAAAACCCATCTCCAATTAAGGGGCGTGTTGTTTGTTTCCAACAGAGTAAACTCGCCCAGAGAACAATTACAATGCAGAGCCACGTTTCGGCGTTAATGGCCCACAAAGGTGGTCCCAAACAAAAGAACAAACTTTAATTTGTTTCGTTCAGTAAGTGTTTCATGTGTCATAGATAAAACGCCATGATTAATGCACAAAGAAAATGTTATTGACAAGTTTTCGGACCGCGATGCTGAAATGTGGTGGTGCACCATCGTGCATGAACCACATTCTGTTTATTAAACCTAAGGGTACGTCTTCGAGTAGTTCTGGTAAATCGTCCCTTAAGAACTACAAGTAAGCCACACCGTTTAACCTGGGCTCTAGGAAATATGGCCCAATTAAATTGTCACCCACAATACCACACCACACGTTTAAACTGAATTGTACTTGGTGACTTCTAACGCAAGTTGCGTGGGGGTTTAGCTGGGACCATTGATGTTTATTATGTAAGTTAATAATACCATCCCGTGAAAAGTTAGCTTCGTCAGTAACCAACAAATCCCGTGGGAAATCGATATCGTTTACTTTAGCCAGAAACCACTGACAAAACGCCGTGCGTCGTGGGTAGTCCGCTGGATTCAAACCTTGAACTTTTTGAACATGGAAAGGATGAAACCGGTGGCTTCTGAGGATTTTCCACACGAGCGTGTGGTTTACGCCTAATCGGCGACCAACTTGGCGGGTACTTGATTCAGGCTCGTCCTCGAAAATGGTGAGAACTTCGTCTTCTACGGCCTCTGGGATGGCTCTCGCTCTAGGTTGAGGTCCAGCCGGTTGGATTCGTCCATCTTGCCTCAAACGTCTGTCCACAGCCTCGAACGTCAGTCGATTTGGTAGTCGCCTCTGCGGAAATCTTTCCTGATACAAGCGTACAGCTGCAGCGGCATTCCCCTCGGCTAGTCCATACATTAGGTGCATATCCGCATATTCGGCATTTGTGAAGAAAGGCATTGTAACAGACTTCGTTGAATTATGAGTTTAATAAAACAAACACATGTACGTGAAACCTCTTTTATTCCTTTCTTAAAAAACATAGTGCTCTGTTTTAGTGCTCTGTTTTTTAAGAATAGGCGAAGTTCTCACTATTTTCGAGGACGATCCAAAAACAAGCAGCCGCCAATTGGTTTGCTGATTAAGAAAAAACCACACGCAACTTGCGTTAGAATTCACAAAGTACAATTCAGCTTAAACGTGTGGTGTAGTATTGTGGGTGACAATTTAATTGGGCCATATTTCCTAGAGCCCAGGTTAAACGGTGTGGCTTACTTGTAGTTCTTACGGGACGATTTACCAGAACTACTCGAAGACGTACCCTTAGGTTTAATAAACAGAATGTGGTTCATGCACGATGGTGCACCACCACATTTCAGCATCGCGGTCCGAAAACTTGTCAATAACATTTTCTTTGTGCATTAATCATGGCGTTTTATCTATGACACATGAAATACTTACTGAACGAAACAAATTAAAGTTTGTTCTTTTGTTTGGGACCACCTTTGTGGGCCATTAACGCCGAAACGTGACTCTGCATTGTAATTGTTCTCTGGGCGAGTTTACTCTGTTGGAAACAAACAACACGCCCCTTAATTGGAGATGGGTTTTTCAAATACATTCGAGATGTCCTTTTAGGTTTTCTCAAGGTCATACCTAACGTACAAGAGTGTTGTCCGTGATGATGAAGATTTGCGTAGCTTTTTACGGTTTGAGATAACAGGAACAAGCCAGGGATCTTCCAACATGTCCAAGTATCATTCGAAAGACTGCCTCGTTTTTGTAATGCCGCCCGTGGACATTTGGACTAATTCCTGAAAATAACGTTGTTTACGCTGTGCTAATAAAAGTCCCTTCAATCAGAACCATTTTACTTGGTGCTGGGAAGATCTTGAAACATCATGTCACTTGGGATTAATTTTACATTACCACCGTAGGCATACTTCTACTCATTTATACGCTTCTGATTAGTAAAGGTAGAAATCAATTGTTCGATTAAAGGCTATTGAAATTGTCTAGTAATTTTAAACAAGCTGGTTAGTCGGTCTTAAGTGTTACTCCTCATTTTTGGATATTTCCTTGTTTTAGGGGCGAATGTTTGGAAGGCCATATCTCCGTAACAAAATGTTGTACACCCCATGTTCTTTGGTACTTTCCGCTCAGTTTGGTCCCATAAACACGCCCCTTAATTTGTGATGGACTTTTCAGAAACACCCTGTATAAGGCATCCAATTTTGTAAAATCACATTCAAGCAGTGCCACAATGTACTCCCTATTGTTTCTAACAACGTCTCTA
>JAEQBA010000340.1:0-17627 GCA_019434445.1 Phalangium opilio
GTGTTACATATATGGGCGAAATATCTTTCCTAACTGTTTCAATCCGAAATTTCAAGAAACATTACATGATCATCATTATTCATCTTACATCTTCACCATATGGCTTTAATTTTAAATATACAATGAAACCTAGTACACCAACATTCTAAAATCATCGAAGGAAAACCCCTGAATTACGAAGGGATGTAACAACCACGTACAAGCTGTTAATTTGAGAGTATTAAGCTACCCTATCTAAAGAACCCAAATAAATGTCAAAGTGCATCCTCGAAATAAACAATTTAAGATCAGCGTGTGGTGGATTATGGGTTAATTAATTCGAGGTAGGTTATACAATGAATAGGGTTGGTTGTCCCTCATAGAAAGGGGATTAAGCACACTTTGCAATAATGGTGAAAGAGCCACTCTCTCTAAATGAACTCCAACAGAAAAAAAAAGAGGGAACCACTTCACTTGAAAGAAAGGAAGAGGAGGGTGATGGTGATATGGTATTCGACTGTACATAAGCCCGCTTCCAAAAATCGTTCGCCAAGCCAACTCTAAGAGGATTAAGTCCCGACGTATATACTTCCAATAAGGGAAAAACATAGCGAATGAGTGAAACCCCCCGTCTCCCCCCACATACTAGTGGTCAACAAGGAAACTACAACTACACTCTTTTCAAGGGGACTTTCAAGCTCCTGCAGTCAAAAAGCTATACCAAGGGTTGAACTGTGCCTTTTCGTGTTGCTATTGCCGTACAAATGGTCAATCGCTATCATCATTATACGGATTTTGACAAATTGGAAATATAATGATAGAAACAAGTATAAAGATAAAATAACCTTGAAAAATGTCCAAGTAAATATTTCATTTTTATGTCTTAATTATACTAATAATTAATTTAAATTAGGTATCGTAAATGCGTTAATTGACAACGCTAAGAAGCAATTATTTCAAGGAGTTAGTAAAAAATCATAATAGAGAAGATGGTAGACAACTAATACTAGTTCATGGTCTCCGTATTACAGTACATGCTATAGTTTAGAGAATAGCTTTGCAATATGATAACAGCTCTTCTTTAACTCCAGTAGATGGAGTTCTTCTTATGCTAAAGATCAAGACGATCGATAAGCAAAATAGGCTTAGTCCGAGCCTTGAATTCGCGTTTCCTGAAAAGCCAGAGCAACTGAAAGTTTGAAGTTCAAAAAAATAGAACTTAACTTGAACATTTCTCAAAAATTTTGTATCTCGCTTCAGAACAAAGCGGTTAAATAAATTACTACATTACACGAGGGAAAAATTGGGATATGTAGACTTGTACAACAGAGGTGAAGAGTTCCACGCTTGAAAGACAATAGGTGGTGCAAAAATGATTAATGATTTCAACCACTCTTCCTTCTGATAGGTGAAGGGTCATTTGGAATTGCGAAACACTCGGAATCCGATCCGATTGATGAATCGAGATGCTTAAGGGTTCATATGGACCATCGCGCATGCCTCGATTTAACGTATTGTTTTTGGTTTTTTTAAGGGTTTCTTAACCTTTGGGTATCGGTTTGCACAACGTATCAGTTTACCTAAAAATGCTTCAGCAATTAAACTGTGTACATTTATTAGTGAACCTATCTTTTTCATTTATTTAAAAAAGTAGTAGGCATTAAAGAAAATTGGACTCACGAGTAGTCGTCATACAACAAAATTGGACTCTCGAGTAGTCGTCATACAACAAAATTGGACTCTCGAGTAGTAGGCATACAACAAAATTGGACTCTCGAGTAGTAGGCATACAACAAAATTGGACTCTCGAGTAGTAGGCATGCAACAAAATTGTACTCACAACAAGTGTTCTTCTGATCTGATCCACCCTGTACACCAGAAATGACTTCACTCTCTTGCACGTGAAGTATTCATTTAGCTCGTGTCATATTTAAACGGGCATATACCCAAATGGTTTTTAACTAACAACCCAGTCACGTTTTAAAACTAAATATTAATTTTTTATATACTATTGACTTTCTAATAGCGTGATGAAGAGCCTTCAAAAATATACTCGGTGGGCTTTTGCATCAAAAAATAGAGTCAAAATTACTTTAAAGAAGGGAATGTAGTAAAGGGTGGAGAATAAATTATGTTAGGTCTTCCCTCTTCATAAGAGGATTATCACTGGCTAAAAATTTCAATTTCTTTTTTATTTTAGCTTATTTTTTTTTTTTGGCCGGCAAGCCTAACCCAACCCAAGTCCGCTCCACTTTGCATGGAATAATAAAAAAATAGGAAGATAAGCTCCTTACGAGAAGCGTTCTAATGTATTTTGCATGTAGCGAACTCTGTCTCTTGAACTACCTACTATGGATTTAAATAATATAGCGCTAAGGATAGAGCCTGTATGATATGCTGTAAAATGGAAAACTAGCTCAACGCAATATTTAGATGGAAAATATTTAGTATCTCTTGGCAAAAATAAATTGCCTGTGACAGTTTGTGTTGTTCGGCGAAATTACAGTTGTAACACAAAAATAAAGGCGATTTTGCGCAAACATTCCTCATATTATATCTGTAAATATGGATGAAAATTGTCATTCCGTTTTGCATGGAGTAGATGCATTGCAGTGGAGTGGTAATATCGCTTATCAGTACATTTCGTTGCAGGGATTAGCCTGCAGTATCAGATAGTCAGCAGTCAATGAAAAAATGGGATAAATAGTTGTTGGAAGTAAAAGGCAGTATAACATGTGATTTTGAGTAATATATCTTCAGAACAAATTTGCGGTTCCTATTTCTCCAATGCTTTCAACTCCAATTTAATTCCTTCACCCATCTCTCTTGAAGTAGTTAATAAAAAAAACGCCAATAGTCTAATAGGCTAATGCTAATAAAAAACCTTTTCATTATTTTTTTATCAAATCAAGAATTTTTCGTTTTAATTCCCCCTCCATTGAATTCATTTTTTATAATTCTATCTGTAGCTGGAACAATGGAGCTTTTTCTCCGTTTTTCATGGAAAAATAGTACTGGGGGTTGGGGTTAAAACCCCTTAAGCCACTGATGTAGGGGGGGAAGGAATTGTGCTCTTTTATTGTCTAACCCCCGATTCCCCCCCCCCAGAACCATTCTTTAAAATTCTAGGCTCAGAACTGAGAACTTTGCAAAATTTTTCCTTGCACGGTTACTCCCGTTTATTTCCGCATTGGGAGCTAATCGCTAAATCCTTTAAAGTAATTAAAAGATAAATTCAATGCCACCCCTCTCTCATCCCCCCTCCGGAGAAGAGCGGGACAGAAAATGGAATGGAGGGTCGCGGTTAATCTTTTTCTATTTATACGCTTCGATTGTTTAATTCAAATTGTTCCTTTTCCAAAAGATACACTTTTGGAATTTTTAAAATTTAATCCTTTCTATTTCATTTTAAGTTTATTCCTAATTAAAAGCGCAAATTGTGACTTTAACTGGATAAGACTTTAAAGACACTAGAGGAAATTAACAATAGGTTCGTTATCTATCAGTTTTTGACAAAGAATAACACGAATTTCCATGTATCCGCACGTACATTATCTTTGTATCCCTTCAAAACCAGCAGAGTCCGAAATCTCTCAGTTGCAAAACATGTGGTATGGCACAAGCCTAATGGTATTCAATTTCTTGTAAGCCGTACGAAGGTAGAACTTACTCGTTACTGCCCCTTTAAATTATATATTCTATCGTTGAATGATTGTTTTAATATCAGATACTAAGCCCAGGGAGTAAGGAAGCTAAGCCAAATGTGTCTCAAAAAAAATTGAAAGGGGAAAAATGAAATGAAGTATGTTAGGGGAATAAATTATATCGTAATTAAGTTACTATATGATATCAAATTAGTTTCAGAAAATTTATCACTACTTAAATTAACGTCTTAGCTATTCGGATAATTTAAGAATCTAGCGTTAATATTGCCACGGCAGAAATTAAATCCATAAACTTTGCCTTATGTCTGCCAACTCCAATTACTCGCCGACATATCTTATGGATATGAAAAATGGTTTCTTATATTAAGAATCAAATCATCGCACCCGAATGTAAACTAAGTTAATTTCACCTTCAAATATCAGTGGAAAGGAAACTAACGCGGTGGAAATTGTAACGAAATATTGACTAATTAAGAGAAATAAATTTAATCTGATTTTATGCACTAAATAGATTCAACTTTGGATAAATAAAATATACATTAAAAATATAAATCTTCATTAATAAATTTTCATTAGAATACCGGATTGAATTCATTTCAGAGAAGTTTTGCGGCGATGGTCTTTCAATAAGCAACTTGCAGCTAATAGACTGACTTCAGCAACCATCAGTGATTTGTCCAAATTTTGGTCGCTCTGGGTCTCTTTTTCAAGATCGTAGGTACCTATATACATTCTGAAAATTGGTGCAGAGTGTTGACGGCAACCTTAATCTATATGGAAAAGGTAAATATACCACCAAGCTCTCATTAGACTTTTTTCCCCCGTGAAGTTTCTCTATCCACTGTAAATTGCCGAATCGAAAATTTACGAAAGTAAATATAAGACCGATCGAGAGAAGGTGCTGTTTAAAATATACTCCATGCACCTTCAACTCTGTATTCAACTTGTCTTCGTGAACAGCACCGAGATACCAGAGTTGAGGCGTCTATCTAATTTCGCTCCCTAGAAAAACTCGAGGAAATAAGAGTTTGGGATAGCGGTGATTTTGAAACTCGGTCCTAGACAGTTCATCTCGCCTAGAGAAGTCCAAGAACTAAAAACTAAATCCTATTCGGAATGTGTTCAAATTTATTAGGGAATAACTCGATAAGAAGTGACTTTTCAAAGTGAAATGAAGCGTAGGGCAGTTTTTTTTTTCAGGAAGCATCCAGTTTTTCTTAAAGTTGATGTATGGCCTCTTTGATTACCGCAATTAATAGGTTTCGCTTTAGCACCACCCCTTCCCAAAATTCTTCGCAAATTCCAGGGAATCCGGCCCTGGAAAAAGTTAACTTTTTTTAGGCATCAAGAAAGAGGAGTGTGTATAATATAAAGTGAGAGTGAACTGTATATATATCTTCTCTGGTTAATTTGATGATTAAACGTAACTTATTCAGCAGTACATCGTACCTTTTAACGCATATATTGGAATGACTAAAAGGGAGGCTAAAGTTGTAACTAATGGGAAGAGATATGCATACAAGTTATTAGGCCTTGGCCCCTCGAATTTGTCTATACTCAAGTTAAGATCTCGTTCTAAACGAATATTCCATTATCTCTAGCTATTTTTGAAGGCCTGCGCGCTAGACAAATTTGTAGTGGAAGTAAGGTGTTTTTTCTTCCAGTAGATGGAGCTGTTAGTGGAATTAAGCAATGAAATAGGCCCAGGGGTTCAATTTATACAGTCAAATTTCTCCCCGATGTTGGCTGTGTTGAGTAAACAGATGATAGGAAGAAAAATGCAAACCTTTGCTGTAATTCGGTTGATCACGTGGTCACATTTCAGCAATTAAACTAAACTAAAACTGGTTTGGTTCTTACCCCCGTTCAAACCCTTCCCATTTAGTTAAGGACGGAAACGCTCTACTATTTGGAGTTTGGTAGAGACTACCTGAAATATTCCAATGGAAAAGATGAAACACGGTTGCACAGGCCTTCAATAATATCGGAGACAAGCGATAAAGGCCTTAAAGAAACCTAATCGGGAATACGTTGCACCTTTAGCCTGGAATAAGGAGCGATAAAAAAATTTAGAAGGTCGGGTTTGGAAATTGGGGGTGGGGTTCATTTTCACGGTGTGAAATCAATCGCTTACACCTTAGCTCAGCTTTAGCGAAAAAGAACAGCCCCAAGCCATAGAATAAAAAAAAGAGGCTTACGGTTTTGGGGGGAATGCAGCTGGCGCAAGGGGTTCTACGGGTTGTGGGGCGTATTCCTGGGGGATTGGATTCGGGCTAATTTAGATAACGAATTGGCGAACAAATGCCCTCATTAATCAGCCTGCAGAGAAAGAGTATATTGCCTAGAAGCTCCCAAAGAACAAGCATGCACTGCACTAAAAAAAGGCCGCAAAGAGAAGAGTTCTTCTTCCTCCAGCGCGGACAAAACAAAGAGATAGCTAAGACAAATATATGAAACAAGAAACGCCAGCCTTCATGCTCCTCCAACGAGCTACCTTAAATTTCTGTTCATGGAAAGAAGACGAATACAATTGAAGTAGTATTCAGATTATCTCAATTCTCCTCAGAATATTAGGCTACCCTCGGAGAACTCCGGGCTGAAACTTGTTCACTCAATTGTACTGGTGCAATTCGAAGCTTAACTTTTAGTTCTGAAGATTTAGGCTACATTTCCAAAGTTTGTCTTCTCATTTTGGCTCAAAGTATTAGGTATTTCGAGTTCCAATAGAGTTACCATCAAATTTCTCCCAAAAATTTGTCTCTTGATTCAAGGGGTAGATTAAACAGATTCATGGTATACGAATGACTATTTTAGCTTGACGTATACAGCCCGTTGAGTTTGACTGAATTCGGTCTTATTTCATGGAAAACCAGCTGTTAACCAAACAGGGTTTAAATGGGAAAAAAGGTCGACACGAAGCTGGCTTCATTTCTCAACTGGTTTCTTTTAAAAGAAAGAGAAAGAGAAGACATCGGGGACTTCTAAATTGCTCCCTTCAGAGCCTCAATTCAATGATAACACTAAGACAAAGAGAAATATCATCGTTTCATGAAATAATAATACCTTTCAAGAATAAGCCCTATACTCTGCTTGAATTTGTACATTAAATGCTATACGAGTGAATTCTTATATGACCTTTTAAGGGCAGAGTTCAGATCCTTTGAATACGTTTCATGGCACAGTTTTAGTTTTAATAGTAGATTTTTAGTTACGTAGCTTTAAGGTAGAATGCATTTGTGTTCGTGAGTGTACAATTAAAGCATTCACGATAGATTTTGCGTGGTTTCGCAACTCTTTCTGCTGTCTTGTCTCTTTAAGATTTAAATAGCCTGTTAATTTAACTCAACTAACAGAATTGAAATTTTGTCAAAACATAATTAAATATTGAAGAACTTTTAAAGTAGTTCAAGAGAGGTATATGATGTTGAAAACGACGTCGTGCATTAAAACCCATTTTTAAAATATTAACATTACATTTGTCAAAAAGCGAGAGAAGAAACTTTGTATATTTCAGCCAAGGTAAACTGTAAATGAATAAATTTTTATTTATTCAACTTTTGAAAACCTGTCACTATAAATAATAAAAGTCTAATATTTTCTAAATTGGACTACATCTTATATTTAATTAATATCTGCTTCTGTATCATGCAATCATAGTTAAATGAAAATATATGACAGAGTGAAATTTGTCAAAAAATTTTTTTTTTCGCAAAAAAATTAACTTAATCTAGATATAAAACGGTTGATCCAATGTTTATGACTACAAACTATTGAAAATAGTGTTTTCCATAGAACTCAATAATTTAAAGTTATAACATAATTTTTGAGTCAAAAATTTAACTAGAAACACCACGAAAACAACTTAATTTGCAAATAGCGAACTTTACAACAAAAGCCAGTTAAGGTTGTTTTGTCCTTCACACCCTTACAATCTGTTGTTGACGAATGGTTGAGAGACCAATATTATGTAATTCCATTTTACATTTTATAAATTTAATTTAAATCATGAATGCGCATTTGAAACGGGTCGATCTCAACCGAGTTGGAGTTACACATCATTGGCATAAATCTAAGTAAATTTTTCTTTGAAAATCCCGGAGGCAGGACTTCGACAAAAAGCTACAGAGACCAAAATCCAGGAAATACTTTTCAAGTTAAGTTAAAAGATCTCCGGGGTAGAAAAACTATTAGGACTCGAAACCGTGACCGAATGAAAAGAAATGTCGAGTGGAGATGCTCCCACCCAGAAAAGTAAGAAAGGGAAAAAAAGAGACTTTAAAGGGTTAGTTTCTCCATATTTTTATATTTAAAATTCAATACAAAAACTTCAAATTATCTTATGTATAAATATACTATAAAGAAGTTTTACATGCAATATTTATTTAACTTTAAAGAACAAGTTTTACTTTATTTTAATATGTTCAGAAAGAAATGGAGTCCTTACCCCTTTGAAGTCAAAGGAAGAGTATTGAGAAAGAGAGAGAGAAAGAACCGTTATATAAGAGAGTTCAGTATAAGGAAAGGATTTGCTCATAGTAATGGAACGACAAGAAACGCTACGAAAGGTAAACGTTAAGGAACAACAAAATTCTATCAACCTGCGGGATAGAAAAGAAGTTCAAAAATAGGGTAAATGTAGCGTACACCCAAACCTCTATAAAAGTTCGTTTATACCTTACCACCTAACCCCTTGACGTTAGGATTTGTACGATACCTTTTTTATACATCCTATCGAGATTGTAGATCCATAAGAGATCACAAGGTAATAACGGATATTTCACGAAGTACATTCGCCTACAGAATGAGATTATTTAAGTTTAATTGTTCGATAGATATAAATTGAACTTAGTTCGCCAGCAATGTTTTCTGATATTAAAAATCTCAGAAATTAAAATGTATCACATTGATTCATTTATAAAACTACTATCAGTTTTAAGAAGCAACTTACATCGATTTAGAAGGACATTGGTACTGGCTTGACAAATATATCTTTGTCCATAGGAGTACGTAGTTTTCCCATGGTATGTATATACGAATTTCACCATCCCACTCCAACCAACCCAAAAACCCATTCTATTCATTCTGTAGCCTATATGTCTATGGTTTCTTTTTTTTCTTTTTCGTTTAGCACGGTTCAGTTTTTGTTGTTGTCCGAGAGAAGAGGTTATATCGTTCTAGGGGGAAAAAACTATCTTTTGCCATCCATGTACAAAGACTTAGATAAACGAGCCTAGCCTAAATTACTTCCTATACCCTAGAATAGCCCTCTCCATCCGAGTTGGGAGAAAACAGACAACAACAAAAAAATAGTATAACATCGCAAGGGTTAAGATCGTATAGGATGCAGCCAACTTCTATGGCCATTTATCTCGGTAAACTTTAATCTGGCGAATAGAAATCGCCAACCCTTATCGTCAGAAACTTATAATTCGAAAGTACAAAAACAATCCTTTAACTCCCACTAAGAGAAAGAGGTTTCAAAACGAAAATAAGTATTACTATCATTCAAGAAACTGTTCGTTTTCATAAGCCAAAGAGATACTATCGTCGGACTAGCAAAGTTCATGCAGTGTTTTGGTTAGAATAAAGTTCAATTTATCAATCAGGTAACACGAAACCACTTAGTTTTTTCCTTAAGTTCAAAGTTGAACGAACAAGAAAGTAACTTCTTTTACTGAGCTACTCTTCTGTACTAGAATTACAACGCTTTCTATTCCATTCCATGGTTTTTCTTGGGTTGCCCAAAATAAAAAATATCGTAGCTTCAATCTCAACCAAATATATTACGGGCTAGCTAAGTTACCCGGCGTTGCCCGGGTGTTTTAAGGGTCTCAATACCGGGTAAGAGTTTTCTGTCGTTATGTAGACGCTGAACACAAAATTGTCTTTGCTATTATTTAAAAGACATGGTTTCCAAATTAACAATTCAAGGAAACCCCTTATAGTTAAGGAGAATCGTCATGAATTTTCAAAATGCACTTAATCTAAAACACATTTGTATATAGATGTATTTATAGTACAATACAGCAACACTCGTTCAACATCGAAATCGATTCATGACATTATAATTACTATCATCATAACCAGCCCTTATGGAATAATATTAGACTGGAATTTGATATTGGTATTGGTATGTGGCGTTTCAAGCTTGACATTCTAATCAAACGTCAACTAGGCTAATCGAGAGATGGGAAGCTTTGTCACACCACATATCCTAAATCTTCCGCAGTTGGATATCGTCTCTACTAGACATAACTACAGACTTAAATTGTCACATTTCATCCCAAAACGCTTGACTCGATATCTTAATTGAGCGAATTACTTCAAGTCCTCAAACCTTTGACAAAAACAAATTCGAAATCGAGAATTATGCATAAAGAAGTACTTTAGCATGCTTGTGACTAAAGTCTAATTTTGTAGAACTTCCGTTTGTTGACGCCATCTGCCTTTATTCCCGCATCACTCCAAAGTAAGAGTTCTTCAACCATTTCTTAAAATAACTCTTGCGTCTTAAATTAGTTTTACAGAAACAAATTCGTTTAAATAGAAAGAAACAGAAACGAGATAAAACTGTGTCACAGAGCGCTTTCATCTTAACAATATTACCTTATTTTTCCACATATATAAATTTAAAACGTCGGATCACCAACCGAGATGACTTGGAAGTGGGACACATGAGTATCAAAGTGTCTCCAAAATAAGATAAGAGCGCAATTTGGAAGGGACAGACATTTAGACCCGTTGAATAACTTGAATTCATAAATTTTATCCTTTAAAAGGGCTTAACGTGATATACCCTTTGTTTACTTAACAGTTAGATAAAGTAAAGGTGCTTACAAAAGCAAAAGGAATTATTGTATAAGATAACTTTTTTATTTTTATCTTTACCTCATTTTCAAGCTTGTCGCTACCTTATTTCGCATTCGTAACGCGATGTTGTGAATAAATGCAAAAAAATCAAAAAAATCTGCTTTGAACGAGTTTTCATCTGTAAATTAGGTCACGTTGAGCACTGCATTTCACGTATTGTTTTTACTTTCGTCACATTGATCTTGCTTTTTGGTCAAGTTAATGACTCCTAAACAACGTAATGTTGAGATAAACATAGCAATAATATAATTTCATATAAGAAGAAGGTAACAAAGTCGTATTATAAACTTTAAAACCCAAATGTCTGTCGTAATCGTAACACTCTGGTTTTTAGGAAAGGCCTAACTATTTTTACCAAATTTATTAAAATTCATGTCTTATTTTCTAAAAATTATTGAATTAAATATACAACGACAATAATAGGTATGTTTCGCTTTAATTTAATGCATTCCTTCTCCGCAAGGGAATATAAAGATTGGCTTAAAACTTTTCTCTATACCAAAGAATTAATTTTGCAGAAGAGAAAAGTTATTTCCAGCCTCATAACTTTTCCCTTATATATCGTTAGGTAGCTTTTACTCGCCTTTAATAGGGCGCTATTGTCCAGAATGTTGAGTCGCTACAGTCGCCAAGGCCTAACATATTTTTTCATCTTCAGAATTTACCACTAACAATGATAGAGCAGTGCAACTATTAAATAATCCAAGAACAAAGCAAAGGAATACGTATTTAGAATGGAACCTAGGTACCAGCTAACGTTTAACCTCTAGACTTAGAAGCGTGGTCTATACTAACCTCGAAAAATTATTTTATATTAGTTTATAAGTTTTATCGATTGGGCTAGAGCGCGGGCTAGCTGGGTTATAAAGCAAAGTGAGCCTAACTTTTGATCGACTCTACTATATACCTAAATGAAATTTTCCAAATTCTGCACTTTTCCCGAAGGGGATTGGAACTCTTGGACAATTTGTTCGCTATTAATCGGGTAATTATGGCAAAGCCAGGAAAAATACAGAATCTCACTCCGTAGTAGAATGAAGTGTCTTACCATTCAAACTCTATTACCCAACTTGACGCGAACAACTAAAACGTTATGTTGAAACGCGTTTAGGCACCGTACCTCCAGGAATGAGGCTACGATGCTATATAAAAACTTTTACGAAGAATTGTTTGACTATACTTTCCTGACTTCATCTTGAAAGACTTTCACTTTAAGTGTCGTATAGTTAATTTAATTTGGCATTAGTCTGTATTTAGCACAAGTGAAACATTGCGATGTAATGTATTTGTATGTCTACGATTTCTTTAAACAGATAGAAGATACACGCCATTTTTTAAAAGTGTTCCACACTGCTGTTAAGCTCTTAATGCCGAAGGGAATATTTATGTACATCACATACCGCTAAATCTGTTTTGCTTAGCCCCCAAGTGATAAACTCTTGCTAGAATTCAATAATGCGATTTTCATTCTTAATTTTTGTCTTCGCGCTACACAACCCGTTCTACCAATCAGTTTTTATTTAATTAAATTTTTCTCCCAAGCTCCGTCTTTGCCTCTTCACCCCCTGGTCTGATTAGACGCTTGGGGTAAGGCCCCCCGTTTTTCGGCATGGAGTGAATTGTTTCTTTTTTTTAGTAATTTTCGCTTCTTGGGCGTTTGACGAAGCGTACAGACAAATCCCCGAATAAGAAGATTCGATTTCCCTTAACCACCTCTCAACCCTACCGTCATCCTCTCTTTATTCCATTTCTTTTTCAAGGTAAAATCTTAACGTGGAACAAATCCGCATCTCAGAGAAACACAATTCAACGCCAGCGAGGTAGGACACTAAAACCCTAATTTGACAAACAGTGTTTATTAGTAACCGATATTGAACGTCCATGTAGTTTCTCAATTCAAGAATTTCTTTATAAAATTTTATTGCTTACATTTTATGACAAATTAGTTGAAGTTACTGATAAAAATCACGTTTTGAAGGCGGGGAAACGCGTTATGAAGGCGGGGAAACGCGTTATGAAGGCGGGGAAACGCGTTATGAAGGCGGGGAAACGCGTTATGAAGGCGGGGACCCGCGTTATGAAGGCGGGGACCCGCGTTTTGAAGGCGGGGACACGCGTTATGAAGGCGGGGACACGCGTTATGAAGGCGGGGACACGCGTTATGAAGGCGGGGACACGCGTTATGAAGGCGGGGACACGCGTTATGAAGGCGGGGACACGCGTTATGAAGGCGGGCAAACCGTGTTTTAAATGCGAGAAAACCGTGTTATGATCATGGATCTCTTGTTTTATTAAAATTGTGTAAAATATTTTGAGAAGCCAGAACTTAGTTCGTGTCCATCCCTTCGGAGGCCTAAAGGGATTTTTTGCTAGTTCTTATTCTTTGGGGACAAGAAAGAAGTAAATAGATAGAGTCGGATTTAAGGACCGTATTCCTAATTAAGAAAGAACGTTAACAACGGATTAGATACCCCGACCCCTAAAAACCTCCATATCCTAGCTCCTAGCAGATATAAAGGCCTAGATGTAGATGGAAGCTTTAACTTGTTTTCAAGACACCGTCTCTTGCTACTCAAACGGACGCAATTCCGAATTGCTTACTAAAAGAGATGGTTGACATATCTTTCTTATTTTCCACATACTTGTCTCGTTATATTAAACACTTCAAAGATAGAAAATTGCTTCTCTCATGTGATGTGTCCAATAGGAAAGCCCTGAAAGTAGTCGTTAAGAAACTAGTCTCTTATTTATAGCAATTGGTTAACGAATGAATTGAGATGACGTGAATTCGTCTTATTTAAAGTACTTGCTGTTGTAAAATCACTACCCTGATGCTTTAAGTCGAGAATATTCCTTAACCATCTTATTTATTAATCTATGATCCCTAGCTTTTATTCTCTGTCGGACTTCTACTATTCTCTTTTCAGCGGGGACTCCTTTATTTCCTCTTCCCTTTTTTGTTTGTTTTATTTCTTGTATTTTTTTTGACTCTCTTAAGCCTTGGCTTTCTGGCTATCTTATACGCTTAGATTTCGACAGGGTTGGCTAGCTTAATTTGGTTGGTATAGTGTGGAGCGCGATTTTGAGAAAACTGCTCTGGAGAAACTCAATGTTCCGGAAGTGAAACGGCTGTTGATGACAACCAAATTTATAGACCTTAACACCCCAACCAAGGACAAGCTCTTAAAAATCTCCCACTCTTATAGTCTAGTATGGTATAGTTAGGATGTCTACTCTTGTCCTTATTGCTTTTTGGCTTGAAAAGTTCCTCGGATCTTAATTAAGGAAAGGAAATATACTCTTTTACTAAATGCTTCTCTCTCCAAATTGTATTACCCAAGTTATAACTATACAGAATGGATTAGCTAGTCGAGGTTAATAGCTCTGACGAGGTATTATAACTTTGTTACTACCTAGTTGAGCATTACTCAAAGAAAGTCATACTCATTCTGTTAACCCTTTCCTTGGAAAACCAGATTTTAAGTCGATTGGGCCTACAATTTTAGGGCAAAGATGGAGTGTGAGAAATTCGAATTGACAAAGGATAAGGAATTCGACAATAATATACTTTAAAGCAAAAAGGTTTTCCAAGTTTAATTTTGACTGATTCCGTTACAAATGCAAATCAGATTACATTTAACTTACACTTGTTTAACTCTTTTTGATATAAACAAGATTTAAAAAATTGCAAATACTTCTCGTGGCCTTTTTTTATACCTCGGTCTCTCGCCCACGTTAAGCTATGAAAGTTTAGTGTAGAAAGAAGTAAACAATAGATTCCTTGAAAGTGGTAAAACGCTGTCAGCGACAGATGACTAGCTACGGTTTGAAGGGACCACTATTAAAGAACAGGGTGCTTAAATTGAACCGAAATTCACACACGTTAACGAGCTATTTCATAATTTCCATCACAGTCAAAATTAAATTAATTTATTGGTTACGAAAAGTTTCATATTGACACTCACGAAACTCGTCAAAATTCAAAAACCTTTGACATTTATTGGAGAGAATAATTTTACAGGGTTAATGTATTAAATTCATTTTGATTTTGATAATACCCTATTTAAGAGGTTTGTTGACAAAAATTATAATCAGGTAATAATACAGATGGTACTGAGAATCTTTGTCTCTATAGTTCAGGATTGAAAATTCACCATGTTCGCAAGGCTTGGGACAATAAAGGTATAGTTCGCGACATCCACAAGTATCACGGAGGTACAATAGAAATTCCATGTATCTCTTATATCATTTTCCTGATGAAATATATCCCAGGAATGATTTAAAACAATAAGAAATATCAGTATTACGCTTTGAATATATTTCGAAAAAAGATTTTCAATTTTTAGAGACGACCCCTCTGGGTTTTCGGTCGATTCCTTATTTTCGTTTGCGCTTTACCACTCAATACGGCACCGTCTCGTTTATACGAAGTTATAGAACCCAATATACACACGGAGTATGGGCCTTTTCGATCGGATTATTTGGATATACTTGACGCCTGCCTTTATCAAAGATAAAATATTTCCTAAGGAAAGTTACACCAAAGTGCGGCATGGAAAATGACATCGAATTGGTCGATAAACTACCGCGAGAGTCGAATATAGATTCGAGAAAAATTCTGATAAGACGTTGGCTGGTTTGGGCTTCAAAGCCGTAGGCCACCTGTCAGAAAAAGAGCCCGAATTTGGGATTGGCCACACAGATAGCGCAGACCGAAACCCAGAAATCGTATATATTTCTTCTATTCAACTAGATTTTTACTGTCTACTGCCTGGAAATGTCCCTGCCAGGGTTTTCAACTGACATGGTTAATGTTCTAATACAGTTGCAATTAAATTTAATTCCAATAGTTGATTCGTAAAATTGTTTTGTAAACGCGCTGGTTGTTTTTCCATGGGTTTACTGTTTCTGTCGACGTCAAGTAGGAGCGTTCAGTGCACGTACCACTGGATGGTTAAGTAAAAGTAAATGTGATCGGTTTTCCTCACTGAACGCCGTCAACAACACTTCCTATTCTTTCCTTAGGTAGTTTTCCGTCAATTTCCGGAAGTACGAAATAATAAAATTGGCCTTGCAGGGTTTTTTGTTAAATTGCCTGTCGTCGGATGTAGCGTTTACCGGCAATTTTCCATAATAGGGCAGGACACAATAAAAGAAAACATTTCCAACAATTCTGTCCTAATAATGTCACATCAAAAGACATTTTAAAAACAAATCCCTTTCCGCTACTTTAAAATTTAAGTGGACCAATTTTTTTGTCATAAACCTGTCATCCTCCAAAAAATTAAAGGTAAAGACCTTTACTTTTAATTAAACTCACTCGATAACAAAAACGCTTGATACCTTGAAGTGGATTTTTCAAAAAAAAAAACACTACACGTAGCAGAAATTTTTGTCGACTGTTTTTACGTTGTTTTGATCTTCAGAAGTGATTATATGTTTATAAATTAGATAGGCCATAGTCTCCCAACCATTTCATCTAGTAACCAATATCTTTAAGTAAAAAACCCGTCAGAGAAATTTCACCATAGAAATCTTCTCTTTCTTTGACTGGTTGGAAGGAAATCTCCTTTTTTTTCTTGGGTAGTTTTGTTGAAAAATCTTCACATTTCAAGAGCATACATACACGGAGCACAACTATGTAGTATATAGCGTAGCCGCAACATTTTTTTTACTAAATTTGTTTTCCTGGCATTTTAGAGTAAAAAGTCAAAGCCAAAAAAGGCTGGGTACTCCTAATAGGTACATCGAAAGAATGGTTTGGAGCTAGAGGGTGGTGAGCGATAAACCTAACGCTTGAAATCCGTAGAAAGACTCAAACTATTTTGTTTTTGAGGTATCGATACACTCCAAGTTACTCTGTAAAATCGTTTCCGGATGTATAGAAACGTAAGAACGTTTTCCGTCCGATACAGACCGAGTAACACTCGAGAAACTTTCCATTATTCCGGTTTTCCAACTGCGAAATTTTATCTGTACGACGAACAGTATCAGATTTCAGCAGTTGTTTTTTTGTTGTAAATTCGAAAAGATTTGCTGTAAACATTTGTTCTTTTATTTTCTAGAAAGAAATTAAATATTTATCTTCTTTAGGGTCAACTTACCACGTAATTTGCAATAATACTCGGTCCAGATTTTAAGAGCTTTCATATCCTTCCATTTTGACAAGTTGGCAGTGATTCCGAACTTAAAGGTGAATGTTACGCTGCAAAAGCAACGTTCCTATAGTATCGATGCCGAGAAAACGATTGGAATTTGGTTCTGGATCGAGAAGAAGACAAAGAGACAGGAGGTCGATGACGGCCTATAGGAGCTAGCTTTTCCCTTTTCTAGTCCGTCCATTTTTGCGTATTACATCTTGGTTATCGGGGATGGCACGCTCGAGAGCCCGCAGAATAATCCTTATTTTCGATGGTGTGACCAGTTCACTCTATGACCCGAATAGAATTTATCCCTAGCAGAAGGTAAATTTTCGAATACAACAATCATTTGGTTTCATTCTAGCGTCTTGATTGGACAGAGTCAGGCGATCGGGGAGTTGGCAAGGCTAAATTACGGATAGTCTCTCTTTGGTGTGACAGAATGACAGTTGATCTTTGACCCGGTCCGTGCCATCGTCGAAGAGAGACTAAACTTTACCCCGGTGGCGGACCTCGGCATCTGCTTGGAATCCACGTTATGACGACTCACTTTGGGGGTAAGCCCCAACCCTTTGGCCCCTTAGGCACGCGGGACATTGACGTGTCCTACAATATACCAGATCAAATGGTTGACCTACAAACAATGCGTAGGAAACCATTATGGCACGCTTAGTTTTAGGCTGCCATGGAAGAAATATAAAACATCATCGACAACGGAGGTATGATATCGAAGTAAGTTTTCTCTACCAAATTGCAAATAACTAGTATGAGTTGACTCTCCGCTCAGAAGATCTAAACTTTCTCTTGGGAAGTAATTACCAAAAGCATATTTGAAACCATAATCGTTTCTTATTTTGCCAAATTTGAGATAAATGTCAGGTAAAGTTGTCAGCTTATCCCGAACACTCTCAACCACCTTATCTGCGGAAAGCAGAGAAATAACCGCCATAAGAGGCAGCTAAATACGGCTTCA
>JAEQBA010000341.1:0-26371 GCA_019434445.1 Phalangium opilio
AACCGACTTAAAATGTAACTATCAGCCAACTCTATTCTTTGTTCTCACGGCCGACTTCAAAGCGGAGCTAGCAACTGAAGTTGGATAAGAGTCGGACTTCAGTTGTAAGTGCCGACTAGACCATAAACCGACGAATCTACTCGAACCGACTCAAACGCGGAAGAAGCTTCATTATAACATTCTTTAGTATGATCGGTAGGTAGTCGGATATGCCGACCTCTCGTCGCTTGTGTTAGTTTGATAAAAAACCCATGATAGTTGGTAAGGAGTTGAGCAGCCGACCTAATCCTTTCTTACACCAACCGACATAAAATGTAACTATCAGCCAACTCTATTTGTTTGTTCTCACGGCCGACTTCAAAGCGGAGCTGGTATCTGAAGTTGGATAAGAGGCGGACTTTAGTCGTAAGTGCTGACTAGGCCATAAAGCGAAGAATCTACCTCGAACCGACTGAAACGCGGAAGAAGCTTCATTACAACTAAATCTGAAATTTTCAGTGTGATCGGTAGGCAGTCGGATATGTCGAACTCTAGACCCATAAAGTTACTTTCATTTGAAAGAAACGCGTGTTAGTTGGTAAGGAGTCGAGCAGCCGACATAATCCTTCATTACATTAACCGACTTAAAATGTAACTATCAGACTACTCTTTTCTATTGTTCTCAAGGCCGACTGCAAAGCGGAATTAGCAACTGAAGTTGGATAAGAGTCGGACTTAGTCGTAAGTGCCAACTAGGCCATAAAGCGAAGAATCTACCTCGAACCGACTCAAACGCGGAAGAAGCTTCATTACAACTAAATCTGAAATTTTCAGTGTGATCGGTAGGTAGTCGGATATGCCGAACTCTAGACCCAATAGTTAACTTTCATTTGAAAAAACGCGTGTAGTTGGTAAGGAGTCGAGCAGCCGACCTAATCCTTCATTACACCAACCGACTTAAAATGTTACTATCAGCCAACTCTATTTATTGTTCTCACGGCCGACTTCAAAGCGGAGCTAGTATCTGAAGTTGGATAAGAGTCGGACTTTAGTTGTAAGTGCCGACTAGACCATAAAGCGAGAATCTACCTCGAACCGACTCAAACGCGGAAGAAGCTTCATTATAACTATTCTTTAGTATGATCGGTAGGTAGTCGGATATGCCGACCTCTCGTCCCATTGTTAACTTTGATTTGAAAAAACCCATGATAGTTGGTAAGGAGTTGAGCAGCCGACCTAATCCTTCTTACACCAACCGACATAAAATGTAACTATCAGCCAACTCTATTTGTTGTTCTCACGGCCGACTTCAAAGCGGAGCTGGTATCTGAAGTTGGATAAGAGGCGGACTTTAGTCGTAAGTGCTGACTAGGCCATAAAGCGAAGAATCTACCTCGAACCGACTGAAACGCGGAAGAAGCTTCATTACAACTAAATCTGAAATTTTCAGTGTGATCGGTAGGCAGTCGGATATGTCGAACTCTAGACCCATATAGTTAACTTTCATTTGAAAGAAACGCGTGTTAGTTGGTAAGGAGTCGAGCAGCCGACATAATCCTTCATTACATTAACCGACTTAAAATGTAACTATCAGACTACTCTTTTCTATTGTTCTCAAGGCCGACTGCAAAGCGGAATTAGCAACTGAAGTTGGATAAGAGTCGGATTTCCGTTGTAAGTGCCAACTAGACCATAAACCGACGAATCTACCTCGAACCGACTCAAACGCGGAAGAAGCTTCATTATAACTATTCTTTAGTATGATCGGTAGGTAGTCGGATATGCCGACCTCTCGACCCATGTTGTTAATTTGATAAAAACCCATGTAAGTTGGTAAGGAGTTGAGCAGCCGACCTAATCCTTCCTTACACCAACCGACTTAAAATGTTACTATCAGCCAACTCTATTTGTTTGTTCTCACGGCCGACTTCAAAGCGGAGCTAGTAACTGAAGTTGGATAAGAGTCGGACTTCAGTTGTAAGTGCCGACTAGACCATAAACCGACGAATCTACCTCGAACCGACTCAAACGCGGAAGAAGCTTCATTATAACTATTCTTTAGTATGATCGGTAGGTAGTCGGATATGCCGACCTCTCGTCGCTTGTTGTTAGTTTGATAAAAAACCCATGATAGTTGGTAAGGAGTTGAGCAGCCGACCTAATCCTTTCTTACACCAACCGACATAAAATGTAACTATCAGCCAACTCTATTTGTTTGTTCTCACGGCCGACTTCAAAGCGGAGCTGGTATCTGAAGTTGGATAAGAGGCGGACTTTAGTCGTAAGTGCTGACTAGGCCATAAAGCGAAGAATCTACCTCGAACCGACTGAAACGCGGAAGAAGCTTCATTACAACTAAATCTGAAATTTTCAGTGTGATCGGTAGGCAGTCGGATATGTCGAACTCTAGACCCATATAGTTAACTTTCATTTGAAAGAAACGCGTGTTAGTTGGTAAGGAGTCGAGCAGCCGACATAATCCTTCATTACATTAACCGACTTAAAATGTAACTATCAGACTACTCTATTCTATTGTTCTCAAGGCCGACTGCAAAGCGGAGTTAGCAACTGAAGTTGGATAAGAGTCGGATTTCCGTTGTAAGTGCCAACTAGACCATAAACCGACGAATCTACCTCGAACCGACTCAAACGCGGAAGAAGCTTCATTATAACTATTCTTTAGTATGATCGGTAGGTAGTCGGATATGCCGACCTCTCGACCCATGTTGTTAATTTGATAAAAACCCATGTAAGTTGGTAAGGAGTTGAGCAGCCGACCTAATCCTTCCTTACACCAACCGACTTAAAATGTAACTATCAGCCAACTCTATTTGTTTGTTCTCACGGCCGACTTCAAAGCGGAGCTAGTAACTGAAGTTGGATAAGAGTCGGACTTCAGTTGTAAGTGCCGACTAGACCATAAACCGACGAATCTACCTCGAACCGACTCAAACGCGGAAGAAGCTTCATTATAACTATTCTTTAGTATGATCAGTAGGTAGTCGGATATGCCGACCTCTCGTCGCTTGTTGTTAATTTGATAAAAACCCATGTTAGTTGGTAAGGAGTTGAGCAGCCGACCTAATCCTTTCTTACACCAACCGACATAAAATGTAACTATCAGCCAACTCTATTTGTTTGTTCTCACGGCCGACTTCAAAGCGGAGCTGGTATCTGAAGTTGGATAAGAGGCGGACTTTAGTCGTAAGTGCTGACTAGGCCATAAAGCGAAGAATCTACCTCGAACCGACTGAAACGCGGAAGAAGCTTCATTACAACTAAATCTGAAATTTTCAGTGTGATCGGTAGGCAGTCGGATATGTCGACCTCTAGACCCATATAGTTAACTTTCATTTGAAAGAAACGCGTGTTAGTTGGTAAGGAGTCGAGCAGCCGACCTAATCCTTCATTACATTAACCGACTTAAAATGTAACTATCAGCCTAACTCTTTTTCTATTCTCAAGGCCGACTTCAAAGCGGAGCTGGTATCTGAAGTTGGATAAGAGGCGGACTTTAGTCGTAAGTGCTGACTAGGCCATAAAGCGAAGAATCTACCTCGAACCGACTGAAACGCGGAAGAAGCTTCATTACAACTAAATCTGAAATTTTCAGTGTGATCGGTAGGCAGTCGGATATGCGACCTCTAGACCCATGTAGTTAACTTTCATTGAAAGAAACGCGTGTTAGTTGGTAAGGAGTCGAGCAGCCGACCTAATCCTTCATTACATTAACCGACTTAAAATGTAACTATCAGCCAACTCTATTTGTTTGTTCTCACGGCCGACTGCAAAGCGGAGCTAGTAACTGAAGTTGGATAAGAGTCGGACTTAGTTGTAAGTGCCGACTAGACCATAAACCGACGAATCTACCTCGAACCGACTCAAACGCGGAAGAAGCTTCATTATAACTATTCTTTAGTATGATCGGTAGGTAGTCGGATATGCCGACCTCTCGTCGCTTGTTGTTAGTTTGATAAAAACCCATGATAGTTGGTAAGGAGTTGAGCAGCCGACCTAATCCTTTCTTACACCAACCGACATAAAATGTAACTATCAGCCAACTCTATTTGTTTGTTCTCACGGCCGACTTCAAAGCGGAGCTGGTATCTGAAGTTGGATAAGAGGCGGACTTTAGTCGTAAGTGCTGACTAGGCCATAAAGCAAAGAATCTACCTCGAACCGACTGAAACGCGGAAGAAGCTTCATTACAACTAAATCTGAAATTTTCAGTGTGATCGGTAGGCAGTCGGATATGTCGAACTCTAGACCCATATAGTTAACTTTCATTTGAAAGAAACGCGTGTTAGTTGGTAAGGAGTCGAGCAGCCGACATAATCCTTCATTACATTAACCGACTTAAAATGTAACTATCAGACTACTCTTTTCTATTGTTCTCAAGGCCGACTGCAAAGCGGAATTAGCAACTGAAGTTGGATAAGAGTCGGATTTCCGTTGTAAGTGCCAACTAGACCATAAACC
Organism: Phalangium opilio; assembly: GCA_019434445.1. Classification (NCBI taxonomy): domain Eukaryota; kingdom Metazoa; phylum Arthropoda; class Arachnida; order Opiliones; family Phalangiidae; genus Phalangium; species Phalangium opilio. The sequence continues at coordinate 4,459 of JAEQBA010000341.1, forward strand.
GACGAATCTACCTCGAACCGACTCAAACGCGGAAGAAGCTTCATTATAACTATTCTTTAGTATGATCGGTAGGTAGTCGGATATGCCGACCTCTCGACCCATGTTGTTAATTTGATAAAAACCCATGTAAGTTGGTAAGGAGTTGAGCAGCCGACCTAATCCTTCCTTACACCAACCGACTTAAAATGTTACTATCAGCCAACTCTATTTGTTTGTTCTCACGGCCGACTTCAAAGCGGAGCTAGTAACTGAAGTTGGATAAGAGTCGGACTTCAGTTGTAAGTGCCGACTAGACCATAAACCGACGAATCTACCTCGAACCGACTCAAACGCGGAAGAAGCTTCATTATAACTATTCTTTAGTATGATCGGTAGGTAGTCGGATATGCCGACCTCTCGTCGCTTGTTGTTAGTTTGATAAAAACCCATGATAGTTGGTAAGGAGTTGAGCAGCCGACCTAATCCTTTCTTACACCAACCGACATAAAATGTAACTATCAGCCAACTCTATTTGTTTGTTCTCACGGCCGACTTCAAAGCGGAGCTGGTATCTGAAGTTGGATAAGAGGCGGACTTTAGTCGTAAGTGCTGACTAGGCCATAAAGCAAAGAATCTACCTCGAACCGACTGAAACGCGGAAGAAGCTTCATTACAACTAAATCTGAAATTTTCAGTGTGATCGGTAGGCAGTCGGATATGTCGAACTCTAGACCCATATAGTTAACTTTCATTTGAAAGAAACGCGTGTTAGTTGGTAAGGAGTCGAGCAGCCGACATAATCCTTCATTACATTAACCGACTTAAAATGTAACTATCAGACTACTCTTTTCTATTGTTCTCAAGGCCGACTGCAAAGCGGAATTAGCAACTGAAGTTGGATAAGAGTCGGATTTCCGTTGTAAGTGCAACTAGACCATAAACCGACGAATCTACCTCGAACCGACTCAAACGCGGAAGAAGCTTCATTATAACTATTCTTTAGTATGATCGGTAGGTAGTCGGATATGCCGACCTCTCGACCCATGTTGTTAATTTGATAAAAACCCATGTAAGTTGGTAAGGAGTTGAGCAGCCGACCTAATCCTTCCTTACACCAACCGACTTAAAATGTTACTATCAGCCAACTCTATTTGTTTGTTCTCACGGCCGACTTCAAAGCGGAGCTAGTAACTGAAGTTGGATAAGAGTCGGACTTCAGTTGTAAGTGCCGACTAGACCATAAACCGACGAATCTACCTCGAACCGACTCAAACGCGGAAGAAGCTTCATTATAACTATTCTTTAGTATGATCGGTAGGTAGTCGGATATGCCGACCTCTCGTCGCTTGTTGTTAGTTTGAAAAACCCATGATAGTTGGTAAGGAGTTGAGCAGCCGACCTAATCCTTTCTTACACCAACCGACATAAAATGTAACTATCAGCCAACTCTATTTGTTTGTTCTCACGGCCGACTTCAAAGCGGAGCTGGTATCTGAAGTTGGATAAGAGGCGGACTTTAGTCGTAAGTGCTGACTAGGCCATAAAGCGAAGAATCTACCTCGAACCGACTGAAACGCGGAAGAAGCTTCATTACAACTAAATCTGAAATTTTCAGTGTGATCGGTAGGCAGTCGGATATGTCGAACTCTAGACCCATATAGTTAACTTTCATTTGAAAGAAACGCGTGTTAGTTGGTAAGGAGTCGAGCAGCCGACATAATCCTTCATTACATTAACCGACTTAAAATGTAACTATCAGACTACTCTTTTCTATTGTTCTCAAGGCCGACTGCAAAGCGGAATTAGCAACTGAAGTTGGATAAGAGTCGGATTTCCGTTGTAAGTGCCAACTAGACCATAAACCGACGAATCTACCTCGAACCGACTCAAACGCGGAAGAAGCTTCATTATAACTATTCTTTAGTATGATCGGTAGGTAGTCGGATATGCCGACCTCTCGACCCATGTTGTTAATTTGATAAAAACCCATGTAAGTTGGTAAGGAGTTGAGCAGCCGACCTAATCCTTCCTTACACCAACCGACTTAAAATGTTACTATCAGCCAACTCTATTTGTTTGTTCTCACGGCCGACTTCAAAGCGGAGCTAGTAACTGAAGTTGGATAAGAGTCGGACTTCAGTTGTAAGTGCCGACTAGACCATAAACCGACGAATCTACCTCGAACCGACTCAAACGCGGAAGAAGCTTCATTATAACTATTCTTTAGTATGATCGGTAGGTAGTCGGATATGCCGACCTCTCGTCGCTTGTTGTTAGTTTGATAAAAACCCATGATAGTTGGTAAGGAGTTGAGCAGCCGACCTAATCCTTTCTTACACCAACCGACATAAAATGTAACTATCAGCCAACTCTATTTGTTTGTTCTCACGGCCGACTTCAAAGCGGAGCTGGTATCTGAAGTTGGATAAGAGGCGGACTTTAGTCGTAAGTGCTGACTAGGCCATAAAGCAAAGAATCTACCTCGAACCGACTGAAACGCGGAAGAAGCTTCATTACAACTAAATCTGAAATTTTCAGTGTGATCGGTAGGCAGTCGGATATGTCGAACTCTAGACCCATATAGTTAACTTTCATTTGAAAGAAACGCGTGTTAGTTGGTAAGGAGTCGAGCAGCCGACATAATCCTTCATTACATTAACCGACTTAAAATGTAACTATCAGACTACTCTTTTCTATTGTTCTCAAGGCCGACTGCAAAGCGGAATTAGCAACTGAAGTTGGATAAGAGTCGGATTTCCGTTGTAAGTGCCAACTAGACCATAAACCGACGAATCTACCTCGAACCGACTCAAACGCGGAAGAAGCTTCATTATAACTATTCTTTAGTATGATCGGTAGGTAGTCGGATATGCCGACCTCTCGACCCATGTTGTTAATTTGATAAAAACCCATGTAAGTTGGTAAGGAGTTGAGCAGCCGACCTAATCCTTCCTTACACCAACCGACTTAAAATGTTACTATCAGCCAACTCTATTTGTTTGTTCTCACGGCCGACTTCAAAGCGGAGCTAGTAACTGAAGTTGGATAAGAGTCGGACTTCAGTTGTAAGTGCCGACTAGACCATAAACCGACGAATCTACCTCGAACCGACTCAAACGCGGAAGAAGCTTCATTATAACTATTCTTTAGTATGATCGGTAGGTAGTCGGATATGCCGACCTCTCGTCGCTTGTTGTTAGTTTGATAAAAACCCATGATAGTTGGTAAGGAGTTGAGCAGCCGACCTAATCCTTTCTTACACCAACCGACATAAAATGTAACTATCAGCCAACTCTATTTGTTTGTTCTCACGGCCGACTTCAAAGCGGAGCTGGTATCTGAAGTTGGATAAGAGGCGGACTTTAGTCGTAAGTGCTGACTAGGCCATAAAGCGAAGAATCTACCTCAAACCGACTGAAACGCGGAAGAAGCTTCATTACAACTAAATCTGAAATTTTCAGTGTGATCGGTAGGCAGTCGGATATGTCGAACTCTAGACCCATATAGTTAACTTTCATTTGAAAGAAACGCGTGTTAGTTGGTAAGGAGTCGAGCAGCCGACATAATCCTTCATTACATTAACCGACTTAAAATGTAACTATCAGACTACTCTTTTCTATTGTTCTCAAGGCCGACTGCAAAGCGGAGTTAGCAACTGAAGTTGGATAAGAGGCGGACTTTAGTCGTAAGTGCTGACTAGGCCATAAAGCGAAGAATCTACCTCGAACCGACTGAAACGCGGAAGAAGCTTCATTACAATTAAATCTGAAATTTTCAGTGTGATCGGTAGGCAGTCGGATATGTCGAACTCTAGACCCATATAGTTAACTTTCATTTGAAGTAAACGCGTGTTAGTTGGTAAGGAGTCGAGCAACCGACCTAATCCTTCATTACATTAACCGACTTAAAATACAACTATCAGCCAACTCTATTTTATTGTTCTCACGGCCGACTTCAAAGCGGAGCTGGTATCTGAAGTTGGATAAGAGGCGGACTTTAGTCGTAAGTGCTGACTAGGCCATAAAGCGAAGAATCTACATCGAACCGACTGAAACGCGGAAGAAGCTTCATTACAACTAAATCTGAAATTTTCAGTGTGATCGGTAGGCAGTCGGATATGTCGACCTCTAGACCCATATAGTTAACTTTCATTTGAAATAAACGCGTGTTAGTTGGTAAGGAGTCGAGCAGCCGACCTAATCCTTCATTACATTAACCGACTTAAAATACAACTATCAGCCAACTCTATTTTATTGTTCTCACGGCCGACTGCAAAGCGGAGTTGGCAACTGAAGTTGGATAAGAGTCAGATTTTAGTCCTAACTACCGACCATAAACCGACGAATCTACCTCGAACCGACTCGAACGCGGAACACTCGTGCTACTGGGGAGGTTATTCTAGTTGTATAGGCGGAAGAATCAGAGTTTGTATTAGGTTTAGAACATTTAATGAGCACGAAAATCTGATTTATATAAAATACATGCAAAGGTTATATCTGACTACTACTAAAATACACATGAATATTTTGTTTAAAATACTGGCATTTATATAATACTACCTTAAAAAACACCAATTTTACCCTGCACAAGTGGCTTATTAGAAACTAATACTGAATTTCATACGAATTATATTAAACTACAAGGGATTTATATAAAATACATGCAAAAGTTATAGCTGGCTACTACTAAAATACACATGAACTACCTAAAAAACACCAATTTTACCATGCACAAGTGGCTTATTAGAAATTAATACTGAACTTCATACGAATAATACTAAAGTACACATGAATATCGACTAAAATACAAACATTGTAATGATGCAAAGTGAAACATACCCTTATTTTATGAATCAAAAGTTGAACTATGATGCTTCCACAATTCTATTTCATCTCGAAAGTCACTGCCGTACCTGATTTAAATCTCTGGTGAATCATCTGTCCTTAATCCGGTATTTAAACTCGCCGCACAGAGTACAAAAGTTTCGCTCGTCAAAAAGATGTCTCCGCTCTTTATGGGTCGACATACGGATAAGGTTTTTAGATTGAACTAAAACACAACGTCTGAAGTGCGCACACTCACGTGATGTGCAGAAATAATTTAATTGGCCGCAGTCGGGCACGTCTTTTAAAGTCCCAGCACAATGAGGGCAGTGTAGATGATCCGTACGTGGGATGGGAGCATACCCTAGTTTTTTGAGGTTTTCATGAACATTTTCGGCCATACCGAAAGAGATGTGGTCAGATGAATGAAATATACCGGAATATTTCTAATTATGCTAAAAAACTTACCGATCTTAACATTTCCGAGTAAAGTATACACGAATATGGCTAGACTGTCTCATATGTTTTCTATTTAGCACACATTTTAAGGGACATTCGGTGCATCGGAAGAAACACTTGATTTCTTACTAGCCTTGTCACCAACCTTTCTCCCCAGAATTCGGAAGTGAAATGACTCTCTATAGTTTACAAAATCCCCTTTCGGCAACCCAGGTGTGTGTTATATGACATTAAGGGGGGGAGGGGGTCGAACATGGTTCATAACAAAACAATTTATCCCAATCTGTTTTTTTACTTATAGGTAAACACGTTCAGACGTGTCGTAATGGCTTTTGGGGGCGTGGTCGAACCAGTTGTATTGTTATCAATGGAATTTATTTTATCCTTTCTTTAATTAGGCCACCCACCAGGTTTTATGATTTTACAAGGGAGGCGAGGGTAAACCTTTATACCCATCTGTTTTTTAATTATAAGTAAACACGTTCAGACGTATCTTAAGGGCTTTGGGGTTGTGCTCGTACCATTTGTATTGCTATGAATGGAATTTGTATTTAGAGTGATTTATTGCTTTGTTAATTGGTGGCCCATCCTACCACCAAACATTTAATTGATTCCAGGTGGTCGCCCCGAGGGCATTATCTGGACAAGTCACAACAAGTTATGTTTTTGTATCGTTAGCAGAGATACAACATATCATTGGACCGAAGCATTAACCTAATACGTACAATATTTATCAAAATTATCAACCTCGTAATAAAAAATTTGTGGAAAACGTAAAACGATATTGAAAGAAGCATCATTCACAACGCATTTCGTGTTAGAAGTAAAAAACAATCGAAACGTTTTTGATCATTTGGGTTACAATTGACCGACACGAAAACGATAATTTGAAATTCCTAAAACCCCATAGGAATACATGGGAAAATGAATACACCACCGAAACGAAATCAGTCGTTTATCATACATGCTACCGACACGAAACAGGTCATTTGAAAAACATTTCAAATTGTTAAAAGCGTTGAGTTAAATTTTAGCTAAATTTATCAAAATTACCCTATGTTTCACCAAAAAAAACCTTATAATTTAGCACCGATTAAGAATTTAGGATACATTCCTTAACCGTATATACTCCAACCAAGTTAGGGGGAAGGAGATCAACGAAGATCTTAAGGGCATAATAAAATGATTGTAAAAATAACTCACTCTGACACGCTGAAGGGTCCGTTACCATTAGGTGCGGGAGGTTGCTACGTTCTCCCCCATCCCCATTGTATGTTGCGAGTTGTTATGGAGTCAAGTACACAAAGGTTGACAAGAATACGCCAGATCTTGGAGATCAACCCTCAAAAACTACTTATTGTACTATTTATTTTATTGATCTTGGGAATGCTGGAATTCCTTAATCTCTGGTTTCAGAGTTTGGACGAGATTGTTTGAAGAATGACGTCATCTTACAAACATGTTGAAACGCGCCCGTAAAGAATAACTTAATCCTTTGTTAAGAAATACTCTTTGTTATCTCTTGTGTATTTTTAAAAAATAAATGTGTCACCTTTTAATACTGTTTTCTTTTATTTCATATATTAAGTAATGGAGGGGGGGTAAAAGAGAGGGGTAGGAACTATTGGTGATAAATAAATCGAATATTTCTATCATCATTTTCATTCATCATCATGAACTCGGAGCTGCAGAGATATCATACTTTTTACTCCTGGCCACAAGATGGAAACTATAAAAAAGCTTAAAGCAGAGCGGGGTTTTATTCGTTACATAACGATGATCTAGTACAGTGCTTTGAATGCAACGGCATTTTATTAGCCTGGAAACCCACCGATAATCCTTACAAAGAACATTTGAAACATTTCCCTAAGTGCAACTTTATCAGAGGTAGGCACACAAAAAACATACCCTTTAGCATAGATGAAACAGAGACGTACACCAAGTCAATAAATAACAAAATCAAGACCGAGGGAAAAACACCTGAAAAACCCCATGAAATTTATCATACCTTTAAAGTTAAAACTACAGATCTCGAAAGACTAGTCTTGGAACTTTACGTTAGAAAACAACTAAACGCTTTGTATATCAAAGAAAAACTTAATGACTTACGTAAGATTTAAACATGATATTAAAATTTATCATCTTCCTTACGAAGATAGAAGAAATTACTATAGGTTAAATCAAATGCAATTTAAAACAAGTTGGGAAACCAAAATAAACCTCTCCGAGCCGAGACGAATTTACTTTCCAAACACAGGTCCACCAGCCAATGAGACTAACCAAAAATACATAGTTCTAATCGGCGAGATATTGCCATGATCATTTGTAAAGTTTAAAGCGTTTAATAATTTCCTGCGTATCCTCAATAATTCTAATGAGGACCTAATATCTATCACTTAAATGTGTATTTAACTTTCGGCTCACTCTGAACCGTTAAGACCTCCTATAAGAGGACATGAAACAAGGTCAATTATGGTTAAGATCTAGGTTATCTTTTCTCATAGACCCAGTCGTTTCAACACTTATGGAGAGATGAAGTATTAACATCCTTATTATTTAATGAAGCTAAAAGTTACGTTTACACTAAATATAAATGTAGTAAAGATGAATTAACAAGTTGGGAAAACCAAAATATTACCTCTCCGAGTCTAGAGGAGGACTACTTACAAACTTATTTACCCAGATATGGAAATGTTTCTTTTTTTTATGAACAAATACTGAAGTTAAAATTTATGAAATATTAAAGCAGTATACAAAGCATAGCAAATATACTGTAAATCAGACGACATTTTACATCCAATAAGGATATACTTGTACACATTAAAATCAACCGATGGGGGAAAACGGGAAATGAAGAGATACAACTTTGGAGGGATATTACCTTTACGTGTTTGTAAAGGCCAAATTTTCTACTCCTCAACTGTATATACCCTCTATGTTCAAAGCCATATTCACAACAGGGTTGCCATGTAAACACTATCCTCTCCTTTCACCTCAACAATTTTCTTAGTTTGTCAACATGACGATTAAAGTTACATAACACCAAAGCTAATTTGTGGCTACACACACTGAAAGTAAACGTGCACCATTAAAATCATGATAACACGAAGCTATAATCCGATTACGATCAGACCTTTCACTGATCTGGGCTGCGTTCAGCAGAGCTCACCAAAAAAGACAGCGGATTTTGGAAAACGTTTACCGGTGAGATCTGTCGTCATAGCTTTTCTCCGGTCATCGGTGTTTTAAAAATGAAGCTAGCGCAATAAAGCGTGCAAGGTACAAAGGCTTAACAAAAATTGTATGATAACATATTTATGGAGATAGATAAGAACAACTTTTATAATTAAACATAGAAACTAACATATCTCTTAAAATTCTCGCGTGATCAACTGGTTTCACGTCAAATAAATAGCTATAGTCCCATCAGAAGCAGCAAGAGCTATTTGTATTAATTCCTCCATGTTTTTTTCGCCAAGCTGAGAACTACGCGTTTTACGTCACGTTATCCAAAAACCCGACTATTTTCTTTAGTGACCGCGCTGGCTCAACGCTGAGCACCGTGACGTCAAAATTCAAAACCAAAATCCCGTTCTGTAGGACACTGCTAACAGCGCTGAGCTCTGCTCAACGCGGTCCAGACTTCCACCATGATTATAAAATCTTAGCCTGATTATTTAAAAGTGTAATTAACTTTCGGCTCACTCTGAACCGTTAATGTCTCTGCATTGCAGAAACGAACACCTAGCGTTTACTTTTTGGTTCACTAGGCCTATTGACAAATGAAAGTTCATTTGACCAATATAGTGGCGTTCTTCTTGAAATCACTTTAGAAAGGATTATGCTATAAACAGATGTAGTATAGCTTAAGTAATATATAAACATCGATTTCAAATAATAATATTAAAAAAAATTCTTGGGATATCAAAATGAAACAGAGCTTTATAGCTACAAAACCACTAAAGGCAACGAAATTACGAAAAATATTTCCATATATTAATTATACATTATGAGAAAAAAAATATTAAGGTTTTGTAGGATTTATTTCCACTAAACAAAGCGAACTGCTAACGCGGTGCACTAACGGACGGACACACACAAACTAAAACATAGGCTGCTTTTTAACTCTTTCCGTTTTAATTTTGAGTTGAGAAACTAGATTATCTTAAATATTAAAATAAATATGATTAATATTAAATATTTTCTTCGTTAGTTGTTCGCCTTATTGAGCGTTACATCGCGTTTATAAAGAACAATTAGACATTCTTGAGAGACTTGACTAATATTGGCGTTTGAAATGAAGCATACGCCGGTTGCATTACCTTACTCAAATAGGTAGTATATAAGGGTGTCGAACTACAGCTAAAAGCAAGAACAACCGCAATTGCGAAAACCTTTGGTGGACAACCCACCCTAGGGAGGCTAGACGTTTCTCGTAACCCTAGCTGATCGCCGCGAATGTCTTAAACCCAACGATGACGATGGAGTAGAAGCCAGGTGTACAGACTGGTGTCCAAGTGGAATGGACGAAGACCAGAAGATGGTGGTGATTAGAAGCCAGTATGTACATACTGGTGTCCATGTGGGATGGACGAAGACCAAAAGATGGTGGTGATTAGAAGCCAGTATGTACAGACTGGTGTCCATGTGGGATGGACGAAGACCAAAAGATGGTGGTGATTAGAAGCCAGTATGTACAGACTGGTGTCCAAGTGGAATGGACGAAGACCAAAAGATGGTGGTGATTAGAAGCCAGTATGTACAGACTGGTGTCCAAGTGGAATGGACGAAGACCAGAAGATGGTGGTGATTAGAAGCCAGTAAGTACAGACTGGTGTCCGTGTGGGATGGACAAAGACGAGAAGATGGTGGTGTGAGAACTCAAGTAAAGGAGCCATTTCCGTGACTGTGAAAGCAGTTCGGAAATGGCGAACACGTTTGCTCCGATTTGGAAACTGCGAACGCGGTCACGTGGGTGTAACAACAGACACACACACACACACACACACAGACACACACACACGTCGAAATTAGAACCTCTCCGTGACATACGTCACTCGGAGAGGTAAAAAAGTAAACACCAAAATTTAAATGTTAATATCAAAAGATGTTCTTGGAATATTGAGATGAAACAGAGCTTTATAGCTACACAACTACTAAAAGAATCGTAATGCCGAAAAATATTTAAGTATGTCCATTTAATATTCTGCAAAAAGAAAATGTTATCGTTTTGTAAGAGATCTTTTCATCCTACTCGTTTTATATTAACTTTGATATGCGTGTAGTGTTTCGTTTCAGAGGCAATCTTCATTACTCATTCTATATTAACTTTGATATAAGTGTAGTGTTTCGTTTCAGAGGCAATCTTCATTACTCGTTCTATATTAACTTTGATATGCGTGTAGTGTTTCGTTTCAGAGGCAATCTTCATAACTCGTTCTATATTAACTCTCACTTGTGTCAGTACATAGAAATAAGTTTATCTTAAATAATTAATTAAATATAAATGATATTAATTATTTTAATCGCCAGTAAATAACTTTAAAAATAGTTTAATCGTTTAAAATAAAGTTGTTCCTATTATCTTTCGAAACTATGCTAATATTGACGTTTAAAGTGAAGGGTACCCCTCTTGCCCGCTTTCTTCAAATTTTGGGGTATATATACGACTCGTTTCCATTATTATCATAGATAAAAACGCATTCGCGTGAACCGATGGTGGAAGCCCTGCCATTGGGAGGCTAGACGTTTCTCGTAACCCTAGCTGATCGCCGCGAATGTCTTAAACCCAACGATGACGATGGAGTAGAAGCCAGGTGTACAGACTGGTGTCCAAGTGGAATGGACGAAGACCAGAAGATGGTGGTGATTAGAAGCCAGTATGTACAGACTGGTGTCCATGTGGAATGGACGAAGACCAAAAGATGGTGGTGATTAGAAGCCAGTATGTACAGACTGGTGTCCATGTGGGATGGACGAAGACCAAAAGATGGTGGTGATTAGAAGCCAGTATGTACAGACTGGTGTCCAAGTGGAATGGACGAAGACCAAAAGATGGTGGTGATTAGAAGCCAGTATGTACAGACTGGTGTCCAAGTGGAATGGACGAAGACCAGAAGATGGTGGTGATTAGAAGCCAGTAAGTACAGACTGGTGTCCGTGTGGGATGGACAAAGACGAGAAGATGGTGGTGTGAGAACTCAAGTAAAGGAGCCATTTCCGTGACTGTGAAAGCAGATCGGAAATGGCGAACACGTTTGCTCCGATTTGGGAACTGCGAACGCGGTCACGTGCGTTTGCATTACTATACTTATGAGGACCGCGACGAGAAAACACACCAATCCGTTGGGGACCGTAGTCACTTATGGGGACGCACACCCCGGTCCCCATTAAACCCAAAAAAACATATGCTCAAATTAATTATTTTTTTATATTAATTGCTTAAAATTAGTTTTTAAGGTGGTCCCCACAAAGACGGCAAATTACACATTGCCGATTTTGTGTCACACACGGACTGATAATAGCGCCCCCTTATCGGTCCTCGCAAGAACTAGAAAGCACACACTACTACTTCCGGTATGAGTGAAGGCCCCATAAAAGCGGTATTTTAACAATGATCAGAAAAATTAAACACAAACGCACCGTTTTCTTTATTTTGAGAAGATAAGCACATGAATACTTTCTATCTTAACTAGCTCTTACATAAAACGACTATGGAAAGGCACTTGTGTTGCCAGTATTACTGTATTATTAAAAATTTAAGAACTTTTAATTTCAAATGATAATAATAGTATGAATAAAATTATAAGGTGTAGTCAATATTTATGTAGGCCTCTAAGATAAGACAGCATACCGTCTCTAAAGTATAATATATATATATATATATATTCACCTATAGATTACTAATTTCCATTACGTCGGAATATACCAAAACTGAAAGGTTCTTAAAGTCCATAACGGAACTAAGAGATCAATAGCTGAATACTTAATGGGTAACTTGAAGTGTACTATACAATGCCTTATTTTTAATATATTTAAAAGTTTAGTTAATAAAAAAACGTTGGGAATAGGGTCCCCATAGCGGATGTAGTAATTCAAATTTAAACACAAAATGTGATTTATTACAAATTTCAATTTGACAGAAAGACATCAGAAACACGAAGATATTTCTACTTCGTTATCGATATCTAATTAAATCGCATTATTTTCACCAAAAGCAAAAAACATGAAAAACCGTTGGCTCAAAGGTCCCCGTAATGTACTTGAAATACCCAAAATTAGACACAAAATGATGTAAATTATAAATTTCATTTATAAAGGTTTTTTTAAACAATTTTAGATACGACAACTTACCAAGTTTATTATTATTCATTTATATGAAAAATAATAATACAACGTTAAGAAAAGGGTCCCCATAGCGGATGTAGTAATTCAAATTTAAACACAAAATGTGATTTATTACAAATTTATATTTAACGGAAAGTCATCAGAAACACGAAGATATTTCTACTTCGTTATACGATATCTAGATAAATCGCATTATTTTCACCAAAAGCAAAAAACATGAAAAACCGTTGGCTCAAAGGTCCCCGTAATGTACTTGAAAATCCAAAATTAGACACAAAATGATGTAAATTATAAATTTCATTTATAAAGGTTTTTTTTAAAACAATTTTAGATACGACAACTTACCAAGTTTATTATTATTCATTTATATGAAAAATAATAATACAACGTTAAGAAAAGGGTCCCCATAGCGGATGTGGTAATTCAAATTTAAACACAAAATGTGTTATGTAACAAATTTCAATTTCACAAAAAGACATCAAAAACACGAAGATATTTCTACTTCGTTATACTATATCTAGATAAATCGAATTATTTTCACCAAAAGCAAAAAAGATGAAAAACCGTTGACTCAAAGGTCCCCGTAAAGGCTTTGAAAATCCAAAATTAGACACAAAATGGTGTAAATTATAAATTTCAAGTAAAAGGATTTTTTAAATAATTTTATACATGACAACCTTCGAAGTTAACTTTTATTCATTCATATGAAAGGTAATAATACAACGTCAAGAAACGGGTCCCCATAGTGGATGTAGTAATTAAAATTTGAACACAAAATGTTATTTGTTACAAATTTCAATTAAACAGGAAGACATCATAAACACAAAGCTATTTCTACTTCGTTATACGATATCTATCATTATTTTCACCAAAAGCAAAAAAACATGAAAAACCGTTGGCTCAAAGGTCCCCGTAATGGATTTAAAAATTCAAAATTAAACACAAAATGGTGTAAATTATAAATTTCATTTATAGAGGTTTTTTAAACAATTTTAGATACGACAACTTACGAAGTTTACTTCTATTCATTTATATGAAAAATAATAATACAACGTCGGAAAAGGATCCTCATAGCAGAAGTGGTTAGTGAAATTTAAACACAAACTGGAAATTATTACGAATTGGCAATCTAGCTTAATTACCCGCCATCGATAGTCTAGCTTAATTTTCTGCAATCGGTAATTTAGCTTAATTTTCTGCAATCGGTAATCTAGCTTAATTTTCTGCAATCGGTAATCTAGCTTAATTTTCTGCAATCGGTAATCTAGCTTAACTTCCATTAATCGGTAATCTAGCTTAACTTCCTTTAATCGGTAATCTAGTTTAATGATAATAATAATAATAATAATAATAATAGGCTTTTATTTAGGATATACCTTTAAGAATTTTCTTATTTACAAAAGTGTCCTGCTTTTTAGTTAAGATTTTAAAATTAAAAAGAGAAAAGCTCTAATTTTTCTGCTTTTACTCAAGACTAGTAAGATTGTTCAAGTAATTGTTTATCTTATCTATAACAAGTTTATAAGATTGTTTTTGTTTGATGTCCATTGGGAGTCTATTCCCGAGCTCTATACCCTTATGCTTCAAGGTTTTATTTCTATATCTGGAGAAGTTTTCCGTATTGAAGTTATTTGTTGTGCCACGAGTTTTTACGTTATTATTTTTTTTTGAAACCATCTTTGAATAAAGTCAGGGTAATAACTAATTTTTATTCTGTACATTAATTTCAGCCCTTCTAGGTGGTAATTATGTTGCAGAGATGTAATATTAGCTTTTGCGCTGGCAGCTGTAAGTGAGTCAAATTTTTTGCGCTTTAGCTATCATCTTGATACACTCTTCATGTTTAGCAGTTCCCCTGCTATGTTCACAAAGCATTCGTTAAGCATGTTTGCTACAGTTTCTGGATCTTTGTTTTTATTGGCCTTGTATTCCATCTCCGTTATAGGTTTGGTATTCTTTTGCTTGAGGTATGGCTTAATGGTTTTCCAAATATTGGTCGTTTCATTACTGCCGATTCCAATATTAATTTTAAAGTATCTTGTCTTCTCTTTATGGATAAAAGCGTTGACCAATTTTGTCTGTTTCCTGTACATATTTTGGTACTTTTCCTTATGAGCATGGTTTACTGTTCTTGTCTTTGTCTTGAATTTGTCTCTTATGTGAATTTGATGTTTTATATTTGAGGTTAGCCACGGGGCGCTTTTAGTAGATACATATTTTTCTCTTAGCGGAGCATGCTTGTCCAGGTGGTCAATTATTTCATTTTGTAACATCTGTAGGCCCCTTTCTGGGCTGTCAATGGATTCCTTAGCCTTGTTTAATTTTGTATGGAGTTCTTGAACGAATTTCGAGGTAATTTTCTTATGCAGATTTAAACTCATTTTCTGCCTTATGATCCATGTTAGGTCATGGTCAGATGCTCCACATGCCTTTACTATGACCTCTTAGATTCGTCCCGGGTGATTTGCATAAATATGATCAATCAAACTTGTTGAGTTTAGGGTAATTCTGATCGGGGATGTTATCATTTGTATGAAATTCCCCAGTGTCTTGAGAGGTAGTCTTGCCCTTGCCGATAGCGTGGTGGCTTTGAGGTTACAGTTCGTGTCTCCTATGATCAGAATTTCGTTGTTTGTCTTAAACAGTAAGAAATCAAAGTTACTCCTTAGTTTAATGCCATAGACTTGCGCAGAGCTGTATTCTTAAAGAAAATTAATTAGATTTCAACCGAGGTTATCGACTCGCGAACAGACAGCGCTTGAATTCAAGCTTACTTAACTTTCTATGGAGTATTTCATCCATAAAACTTTAAATAGAATTACTCAAATTTGTTTTCAACCACTAAACGCTAAAAAATACGAGTTTCGAACGTTCTGTCCATTTCTAATAAAACAGGGCATCATTGAAAAAATCGTAAATCGAGGTATTTTTGAAAAATTAAAACTAAATATACTAAACATAAAATTTTCTGAATGAAAAGTAGAAAAGGACCTAATATAAAGATCATATGTTCATTTAAAAACGTTTTGAATCCTAAGGAATTTATAATTTTTGGAATATACGTTCCACAATTTGGCTTTTTTTTTATAAAAAATCCTATGTTATTTCAATGGGAAGTTTCGAGTTTTTTTCCAAAAAGGCTGATTAATTTTATGTTAATGAAAACGACCCTTAGCAAATTGACTTTTTATAAAATAAACTATTAAATGGATCTCTTCGAAATTTTAACCACATATTGTGAGTCTGGGTTGTTGTTCTATAGATTTTTTTCAAAACAGTAAAAATAATACGAAAACGGTAAAAACCAATCAAAAAAACACCTCATTAATCATTAAAGGCTGTATGAAGTCTTATGGAAGAGAGGTATCAATCTCCTAGCATTTTAATAAGTTGCAGATAATTTAATGACAATCAAAAACTGCATAAAGCCAATGCTACGGTTCTTAACAATTATAGACCGATATCAAAAGGGGCGTCAAAGGGGCCGCTATCCTCAGTAGACTGATAGAGAGATAGATCCGGTGGGAAAGGGGGTGCTACGTCAACGGAAACGGGTACGCTCTGCCTGCTCAACCCCCCCCCTTTTTAAATCGGTCTGCTGAAGATATTTTTAAAACGTCGCGCTTGCGCCGAGAGAAACATAAACGAGCTTCAGTCTCAACTCAGAAGGTCGGGACGGGGGGAGGCGGAAGGGGTATAAACTCGTCTTGTTTGTTCACCGTAACACGCGCTGGAGAAAAAATGAATTGTGGAAGTTAAAAATTGGGAATTTTTCTCATCCAAAGAGAAATATCATTCCAGCCTGAATCCCTTTTCACTCCCGCATTAATATTTTGAATGTTCTAAAAATGTCCAAATTAGGCAACTCACAGCATTTTTCTGGATATTATATAATATAGCTTAATGGGTTGAGAGGAAATAATTCGGTTCGATATTTTAATCAAGAATTAAATCTTTCCAAAACAATTATTTAAAAGAAAGGTTTTTTATGCATATCCAAAATAAAATAGGTTCTAGCACGTAGTAAAAGTATTTGAATATTTTGAAAATCGTGTCACGGATTTTCTATTTATATTGAATTCGAAATCGTTATGTTAATCTCTATGGAGCTTAACATTTCGAGGTGGATAATTGTTTGTGAGTTAGACGTTTTTGTTGTAAAATTTTGAATCATAGCAAATGTTTGAACTCCCCAATTAAAACCAAATTTCTCGTATTGATAAAACTGAAATTCGAATTGTAAAACATGTAGTTTCCAATATCTGGGCCTTTGTGAGTTTAAAAAACTGTGTCCAATGATTGTCTATATGAAAAGTTTTTTAAGCACTGCGAAGAAAAACTCGTTTTTGTATAATATACTGTATTTCAATTTTTATAGTCTAATACACTCTAAAGAATGGCAAAGGCTAGAAGGATATATTTACGAATGGCATCGTCAATTAAACCTAGAATAGGGTTTTTAATAACTTCCTCTTTTATCAAAATATTTTCAATGCTCATTTTTTACTGCAAAGTGTTCCAATGGTTTTTCATTTTTTATTTTTGCACTTAAAAAATAATCATTAATTTGATAAATACCTGTTTAGTTGATATTGAGAGTAAATTCTATTTTGTGTTTCATTTGACTTAATACATCTATAATACCAATTTTTCACTTTCTTTGCTTTAAAGGGAAATTTGAAGAATTTATGATTCATCTTGAGTTTTAACTGTGAAATATTTATACCCAAGATGGCGATTTTACGTCTTTTTTCTTTTAATGAATATAAAAAAACTTCCTCAACCAAACGCACGAAAAATGATTACAATTTTTGATGTAAACCTGTTTAAATGAAATGTTAATAAAATCCCGTATTGTGTCTAATTGTGACTATTTACACCTGTTATACGGACCCTTCTTCCAATGGGTTTTTATGTTTTTGCTTTAGATAAAAACTGGATAATTTCCGAAGGTATCGTATAACACATTAAAAGAGCCTCGAATATTTGATATCTACCTGTCCTGTTTCATTGAAATGCATAATACATCTCATTTTTGTTCAATTTTGAACTTTTATATCCACTATGGGGAGCCTTTTTCAAGCGGTATTTCATTATGTTTCTAGTTAGTAGTCTTTGTAAGTAAATAAAATCAATTTTCGATATATCCCTGTTGAATTGTAATTTTAATATCACCCATTTCACACTATTTTACAGGTGAATAGTAAACTTCGTAAGGTGTCGTATCTAAAAATTTTAATATACTTTTATAAATGAAATTTATAATTTACACCATTTTGTGTCTAATTTTTGATTTTCACACCCTTTGTGGGGACCCTTGACCCAACGGTTTTTCATGTTTTTTACTTTAGGTGGAAATAATACCATTCCTTAAGGTTTCGTATAACGCAGTAGCTAGAGCTTTGTATTTTTGATATCTACCTGTTTAATTTAAATTTAGAATAAATGAAATTTGAGTTTAAAATTGACTTACTACATCCGCTGCGGGGACCCTTTTTCCAACGGTTCTTTGTTATTTTCCTTGTGGATGAATAATACTAAACTTCGTAAGGTATGATGTCTAAAAGTTTTGATTTATACCTTTTTTATTGAATATTATAATTTGCACCATTTTGTGTCTAATTTTGGATTATAAGCCCTTTACCGGGACCTTTGACCCAACGGTTTTTCATGTTTTTTGCTTTAGGTGAAAATAATGCGATTTTTTGAGATATCGTATAACGAAGTTGAAATAGTTTCGTATTTTTGATATCTTCCTGTTTAATTGATATTTGTGATAAATAAAATTTTCTGTTTAAATTTGACTTACTACATCCGCTATGAGGACCTTTTTTAACGCTTTTTCATTATTTTCTTTTGGTTGAATAATAGAAAACTTGGTTAGGTGTCGTAACTAAGATTTTTGATATATAATGTACTATATATAAGGGCTGTGCGAGTCTTGATTTTTTGGTTTCAAGTCGAGCCTCCCGCCTCTCTTTTTTCGGTTTCCGAGCTTCGAGCCGAGTCTCGAGTTTCTTATCCAGCATCGAGCCTTTTGCTGCATGTTGAAAATTCGGGCTTTTATCGCGCCTTAAATTTCTATGGCGAGCCTTAACGACTTTCAATTTTAGCTCTTAATTTTCAATGCTACTGTTTTATACATTTAATTACTTTTCTTAGGAAAGAACACTATAAAGTCGTTAATATAACAGATATACTTTTTTGACTATAAATACACTTGAATCCTATTATCACTTTTGAAATTCCCTTCAAACAGAGAAAAAAACACATGAAACTTGTTAATGAATTTTCCCATATTAGATGTAAAAGTGACAAATTAAACATAAAATTAGATTTATTAAGAATAATAATAATTTTGGAAGACCTCAAAAAATCGAACTGTTTTAAGTGTAATAGGAGATAGCTCGTGAAATTTTCGACGAAAAAATGTATAACCGTTATAACAAGGGTCCTCATAACGCGTATAAACAGTCAAAATTAAACACAAAAAGGGATTAATTCTCAATTTGAAAAATAAAGGTATATATAAAAAGTTTAGCCTATTTTAAGTACACCATTGGGCATCTATTTAGTTAATCTAAAAACATATGAAAACCCTTGGAACAACGATCAGCATAACGGACGTAAACAGTTAGAGACGAAATGGGACATTTCTGGATTTCAAGTAAATAAGATATTGAAAATACAAGGCTATATTAAATGTTTTATACCTTTGAAACAAAATTTCAAATTTCTGTGCATAGCATTATGAAAAAACTAAAAACCGTTGATTCTGGAGGTAAAAAGTCAAAGTTAAAAACAGATCCAGATTTATTCTAGATTTCAATTAAACATTATATCTAAATTATGATTCTAATTTACTGCATGATTCAGAATCTTAAGAAATTATCTAGTTTCATCCAAATTCTAAAATAGATTTCATATGGAATTATTTTAAATTTCAATTTAATATGTTTATATATTAAATTCGAGGCTATTTTCAGTGCGTTGTACCTTAGGAGATTTAATAATTTTCAACAAAAAAAATTTAAAAATCATGAAGAAAAGGGTCCCAAAATCGAATGTAAATCTCAACACCAAAAACATTTTCGATTGATTTTTAAGTCTAATGAATTTGGAAGATAGAAGAAATACCTGGCTTGATTAAGTGTGATATTCATCTAAAGCAAGACCACGAAAACCTGTTGGAAAAAAGGTCCCCCATATCAAATGTAAAAACTAAAATAAAACACGAAGTGTGATTTATTCTCAATTTAGAAAAACAGATGTATATCTGGATTACGATTCTTACGTAGTGCATTACCTGATAACTTAAGAAATTATCTAGATTATTAGAAACTAAAAAACATGAAAATCTTTGGAACTAAGGTTGCCACTGCGGATTTTAAAAGCCAAAATAGAATTTTCTTTTTATTTCAAAGCAAATTGTATATATCAAAAATGATAGGTAAATTTTAGTGCGTTGTACGACACCTTAATAAGAAATATAATGAAAAACCGTTAGAAAAGAGGTCCTAATACCGGATGAAGAAAGTCAAAATGAAACAAAAAATTGTATGTATTGTAAAATTTAATTAAATAGGTAGATACCAAAAATTCAACGTACTTGCGATACCCTAAACCCTACGAAGCTCACGTATTTTAATCGAAAAAATTATGGAAAAACGTTAGAACGAGGGGCCACATAGCAGATGTAAAAATTGAAAATTACATACAATATGGGATGAATTATACATTTCAATTATAAAGGTATATATCAAAAACTCGAGTCTATAGATAATTCTTTTAAATCGAACTTATTGTTTAGGTTTAAGTTGAACCTGGTCCTTGGTCACCCTCAAAACATCCCTCATTTTTAAATGGGCACCGTAGTGTCAGCCTATTGTCCAATTCTGAGATTGCCTATACCTTTGATGGCACGTTTGACGTGCGTTTGTAAGTTTCGATAGAAAGGTATCCCTTAACATCTTCGGGCGGGACTACACTCTTAATTTGAAGCGGTTCCTCGGAATCCACATAAGCAATAAACTTCCTCATTAATAGTAATATTGTCAATTTTTCATTCCCAATTTTGCATAATTTCGATCATTAACTCTAGGAAGTAATGTTTGTTGAGTAATTTCATCAGAGAGCACAACATCTCCATTTGGAATTTTAAGAACTTTCATCAAATACAAAAAACTTCCAAAGTCATTAAGAAAAAGGGTCCCAAAATCGATTTAAAAACTTACACCAAAAACATATTGGATTGATTTTTAAGTCTAATGAATTAGGAAGATGCGAAAAAATACGTATTTTGTATGTATATGTATTATTATGTATAATTTTCATCTAAAGCAAAGACCACAAAAAGCTGTAGGAAGTGAAATCACCACATCGAACGTAAAAATTTAAATAAAACACAAAACGAGATATATTCTCTATTACAAATAAATGAATCTCTGATTACGATTATAATTTAAAATTATTTAATACATTTATAATTATTTAATACGTTAAGAAATTATCAAGACTCATCGAAACTAAAAAACATGAAAAACCAGGTATATATCAAAAGTATGAGGTTAATTTTTTAGCGTGATGCGATACCTTAGGAATATGACTAATTTGAATCAAAACAAAGGTTACGGAAAACCGTTCGAGAACATAATTTGGGGCTGTTAATAAGGTGTAAACTAGGGTTGTAAGTCGGAAAATTTTCCGCTCGGAAAGTTTTCCGGAAAATGACCGAGCTATATTTTTCCGGAAAATTTTCCGTATTTTTCCGCTACCGGTTTTTCAATTAAAAAGTTAAAACTTTAAAATTTTTCAATTGCCTTTCTTTTCAAAACATTCATTATTTTGTTTTAGGTGAATTCGGAGGGGTAAAAAATTGTCCAAGGGCACAGAGTCTAGTGACCCCTATTCTCTATAGGAAAAGCTCACTCATTTGCTATCGCTTGCATGCATAGGGTTACTGTTTGGTCTTATGACGGTATAAGGCGTTAGAGAGTCGAGACCTAACCGTTAAGAGACCCAAGTGAAACTAAAATTACAGGCATAAAGGATAGTGATGGTCTGCGTCATTGTAAGGGAAACGGGGTGTTATGTTGTTAATGTTATTAAGCTTGTTAACCCTGTTTAAAATCACAAATTATGGGAAAATCAACCAGTAATATTTGCGGTACTTTAATAAATCTACTAAAGATGGCAAAATAGCTGGGGAATGTTTTAAATCTTTAAAAGTTGGATAAATTGACTCAAAGCTCACATAATTGCTAGTTTTTATATTTTTCCGATTAGCGGAAAATTTTCCGCGAAAA
>JAEQBA010000342.1:0-25973 GCA_019434445.1 Phalangium opilio
AGCTCAGAAATTAAATGGTTGTCAGGATTGTGGAAAAGTTATGACTTTTTACGCTACATCTGAGACCCCACAACACCTCTCCCGGGTGGGCTCGAACACCAACCTTTTGATTAACAGCTGAACGCGCTAACCTTTGCGCCACGGAAGCCCAAAAATTAAATGTTCGTCAGGTATTGTGGAAAAACTCTGACATTTTACGTTATTTCTGAGACGTCACAACACCGCTCCCGGGAGGGCTCAAACCAACAGCTTTTTGAATAGCAGCTGAACGCGCTAACCATTGCACCACGGAGCCCAAAATTAAATGGTCGTCAGGTATTGTGGAAAAACTCTGACATTTTACGTTATTTCTGAGACGTCACAAACACCGCTCCCGGGAGGGCTCGAACCACCAACCTTTCGATTAACAGCTGAACGTGCTAACCATTGCGCACGGAAGCCCAAAAATTAAATGTTCGTCAGGTATTGTGGGAAAAACTCTGACATTTTACGTTATATCTGAGACGTCACAACACCGCTCCCGGGAGGCTCAAACTACCAGTCTTTTGAATATCAGCTGAACGCGCTAACCATTGCACCACGGAAGCCCAAAATTAAATGGTCGTCAGGTATTGTGAAAAACCTTGACTTTTTACGTTACATCTGAGACGTCACAACACCGCTCACGGGGGGTTCAAAACACCAGTCTTTGAATAGGCAGTGAACGCGCTAACCATTGCGCCACGGAAGCCCAAAAATTAAATGGTCGTCAGGCATTGTGGAAAAACTCTTGACATTTTACGTTACATCTGAGACGTCACAACACCGCTTCCGGGAGGGTTAAAACACCAGTATTTGAATAGCAGCTGAACGCGCTAATCATTGCGCCACGGAAGCCCAAAGATTAAATGGTCGTCGGGTATTGTGGAAAAAACCTTGACTTTTTACTTCACATCTGAGACGTCAACAAAACCGCTCCCGGGGAGGGCTCAAAACACAAGTCTTTTGAATAGCAGCTGAACGCGCTAACCATTGCGCCACGGAAGCCCAAAAATTAAATGGTCGTCAGGTATTGTGGAAAAACTCTGACATTTTACGTTACATCTGAGACGTCACAACACCGCTCCCGGGAGGGTTCAAAACACCAGTATTTTGAATAGCAGCTGAACGCGCTAACCATTGCGCCACGGAAGCCCAAAGATTAATGGTCGCAGGTATTGTGGAAAAACCTTGACTTTTTACTTCACATCTGAGACCCTACAACACCTCTCCAGGGTGGGCTCGAACCACCAACCTATTCGTTAACAGCCAAACGCGCTAACCATTGAGCCACGGAAGCTCAGAAATTAAATGGTTGTCAGGTATTGTGGAAAAGTTATGACTTTTTACGCTACATCTGAGACCCCACAACACCTCTCCCGGGTGGGTTCGAACCACCAACCTTTCGATTAACAGCTGAACGTGCTAACCATTGCGCCACGGAAGCCCAAAAATTAAGTGTTCGTCAGGTATTGTGGAAAAACTCTGACATTTACGTTATATCTGAGACGTCACAACACCGCCCGGGTGGGCTCAAACCACCAGTCTTTTGAAAGCAGCTGAACGCGCTAACCATTGCGCCCACGGAAGCCCAAAAATTAAATGGTCGTCAGGTATTGTGGAAAAACCTTGACTTTTTACTTCACATCTGAGACCACTGAAACCATATTTTGTACCTTTTGCTTTAATTCAAGCAAACATAGCGATATTCATTCAAAAAACTGTTTAAAATTCATTTTCAATAGAAATCGTACTCACGGATTTTGCATCTTGAAGAAAAAAAACATGCGATTTTTTCGGTACACTTTTGAATGCATTTTCTGGACAAATTTTGACGGAATTCAGCTTTAATTCCTATAAAACACTCAGTAAAAGTGATTTCATCTCGATGAACAATAATAAAAATATACCTCGATTTTTAGTAATATTTCAAATCGACGTTTCTCGGCCAGAGTAACACATTTTGAGTATTTCTTCACTATTTTTAAATATAACCTCTGAAACCATTATTTTTGTACTTTTTGCTTTAATTCAAGCAAATATAACGATATTCATTCAAAAAACTGTTAAAATTCAATTTTCAATAAGAAATCGTTGTGACGAATTTTGTATGTCGAGAAAAAAAACATGCGATTTTTTTCGGTACTTTTTTGAATGCATTTTTTTCTGACAAACGTTTTGACCGAATTAAGCTTAATTGCCTATATAAAACACTCATTAAAAGTGATTTCATCTCGATTGAAAATAAAACAAAATGTACCTCGATTTTTAATAATATTTTCAAAATCGACGTTTCTTGGCCAGAGAAACACATTTTGAGTATTTCTTCACTATTTTTAAATATAACACGAAACCATTTTTTTTGTACTTTTTGCTTTAATTCAAGCAAATGTAACGATATTTATTCAAAAAACTGTTAAAATTAAATTTTCAATAAGAAATCGTTGTGACGAATTTTGTATCTTGAAGAAAAAAAACATGCGATTTTTTCGGTACTTTTTTGAATGCATCTTTTTCTGGACAAATATTTGACCGAATTCAGCTTAATTCCCTATAAAACACTCATTAAAAGTGATTTCATCTCGATTGAACAATAAATAAAAATGTACCTCGATTTTTAATAATATTTTCAAAATCGACGTTTCTCGGCCAGAGAAACAGATTTTGAGTATTTCTTCACTATTTTCAAATATAACCACTGAAACCATTATTTTTGTGCTTTTTGTTTTAATTCAAGTAAATGTAACGATATTCATTCAAAAAACTGTTAAAATTCAATTTTCAATAAGAAATCGTTGTGACGAATTTTGCATCTTGAAGAAAAAAACATGCGATTTTTTCGGTACTTTTTTGAATGCATCTTTTTCTGGACTAATATTTGACCGAATTCAACTTAATTCCCTATAAAACACTCATTAAAGGGATTTCATCTCGATTGAACAATTAATAAAAATGTACCTCTATTTTTAATAATATTTTCAAAATCGACGTTACTTCACATCTGAGACCACTGAAACCATTATTTTTGTACCTTTTGCTTTAATTCAAGCAAACATAGCGATATTCATTCAAAAAACTGTTAAAATTCAATTTTCAATAAGAAATCGTACTCACGGATTTTGCATCTTGAAGAAAAAAACATGCGATTTTTTCGGTACACTTTTGAATGCATTTTCTGGACAAATTTTTGACGGAATTCAGCTTAATTCCCTATAAAACACTCATTAAAAGTGATTTCATCTCGATTGAACAATAAATAAAAATGTACCTCGATTTTTAGTAATATTTTCAAAATCGACGTTTCTCGGCCAGAGTAACACATTTTGAGTATTTCTTCACTATTTTTAAATATAACCTCTGAAACCATTATTTTTGTACATTTTGCTTTAATTCAAGCAAATATAACGATATTCATTCAAAAAACTGTTAAAATTCAATTTTCAATAAGAAATCGTTGTGACGAATTTTGTATGTCGAAGAAAAAAAACATGCGATTTTTCGGTACTTTTTTGAATGCATTTTTTTCTGGACAAACGTTTGACCGAATTCAGCTTAATTGCCTATAAAACACTCATTAAAAGTGATTTCATCTCGATTGAACAATAAACAAAAATGTACCTCGATTTTTAATAATATTTTCAAAATCGACGTTTCTCGGCCAGAGAAACACATTTTGAGTATTTCTTCACTATTTTTAAATATAACCACTGAAACCATTATTTTTGTACTTTTTGCTTTAATTCAAGCAAATGTAACGATATTTATTCAAAAAACTGTTAAAATTAAATTTTCAATAAGAAATCGTTGTGACGAATTTTGTATCTTGAAGAAAAAAAACATGCGATTTTTTCGGTACTTTTTGAATGCATCTTTTTCTGGACAAATATTTGACCGAAT
The DNA here is from genome assembly GCA_019434445.1 of Phalangium opilio. Lineage (NCBI taxonomy): Eukaryota > Metazoa > Arthropoda > Arachnida > Opiliones > Phalangiidae > Phalangium > Phalangium opilio. The sequence continues at coordinate 3,916 of JAEQBA010000342.1, forward strand.
TCAGCTTAATTCACTATAAAACACTCATTAAAAGTGATTTCATCTCGATTGAACAATAAATAAAAATGTACCTCGATTTTTAATAATATTTTCAAAATCGACGTTTCTCGGCCAGAGAAACAGATTTTGAGTATTTCTTCACTAATTTCAAATATAACCACTGAAACCATTATTTTTGTGCTTTTTGTTTTAATTCAAGTAAATGTAACGATATTCATTCAAAAAACTGTTAAAATTCAATTTTCAATAAGAAATCGTTGTGACGAATTTTGCATCTTGAAGAAAAAAAACATGCGATTTTTTCGGTACTTTTTTGAATGCATCTTTTTCTGGACTAATATTTGACCGAATTCAGCTTAATTCCCTATAAAACACTCATTAAAAGTGATTTCATCTCGATTGAACAATAAATAAAAATGTACCTCGATTTTTAATAATATTTTCAAAATCGACGTTTCTCGGCCAGAGAAACAGATTTTGAGTATTTCTTCACTAATTTCAAATATAACCACTGAAACCATTATTTTTGTGCTTTTTGTTTTAATTCAAGTAAATGTAACGATATTCATTCAAAAAACTGTTAAAATTCAATTTTCAATAAGAAATCGTTGTGACGAATTTTGCATCTTGAAGAAAAAAAACATGCGATTTTTTCGGTACTTTTTTGAATGCATCTTTTTCTGGACTAATATTTGACCGAATTCAACTTAATTCCCTATAAAACACTCATTAAAGGGATTTCATCTCGATTGAACAATTAATAAAAATGTACCTCGATTTTTAATAATATTTTCAAAATCGACGTTTCTCGGCCAGAGAAACACATTTTGAGTATTTCTTCACTATTTTCAAATATAACCACTGAAACCATTATTTTTGTACTTTTTGTTTTAATTCAAGCAAATGTAACGATATTCATTCAAAAAACTGTTAAAATTAAATTTTCAATAAGAAATCGTTCTGACGAATTTTGTATCTTGAAGAAGAAAAACATGCGATTTTTTCGGTACACTTTTGAATGCATATTTTTCTGGACAAAGTTTTGACCGAATTCAGCTTAATTCCCTATAAAACACTCATTAAAAGTGATTTCATCTCGATTGAACAATAAATAAAAATGAACCTCGATTTTTAATAATATTTTCAAAATCGACGTTTCTCGGCCAGAGAAACACATTTTGAATATTTCTTCACTATTTTCAAATAAAACCACTGAAACCATTATTTTTGTACTTTTTGTTTTAATTCAAGCAAATGTAACGATATTCATTCAAAAAACAGTTAAAATTCAATTTTCAATAAGAAATCGTTGTGACGAATTTTGTCTGTCGAAGAAAAAAAACATGCGATTTTTTCGGTACTTTTTTGAATGCATTTTTTTCTGGACAAACGTTTGACCGAATTCAGCTTAATTGCCTATAAAACACTCAATAAAAGTGATTTCATCTCGATTGAACAATAAACAAAAATGTACCTCGATTTTAAAATATTTTCAAAATCGACGTTTCTCGGCCAGAGAAACACATTTTGAGTATTTCTTCACTATTTTCAAATATAACCACTGAAACCATTATTTTTGTACTTTTTGTTTTAATTCAAGCAAATGTAACGATATTCATTCAAAAAACAGTTAAAATTCAATCCGACGACCGGTAATTAAACTAGATTACCGACGACCGGTAATTAAGCTAGATTACCGACGACCGGTAATTAATCTAGATTACCGACGACCGGTAATTAAGCTAGATTACCGACGACCGGTAATTAAGCCAGATTACCGACGACCGGTAATTAAGCTAGATTACCGACGACCGGTAATTAAGCTAGATTACCGACGACCGGTAATTAAGCTAGATTACCCACGACCGGTTATTAAGCTAGATTACCGACGAAGGGTAATTAAGCTAGATTACCGACGACCGGTAATTAAGCTAGATTACCGACGACCGGTAATTAAGCTAGATTACCGACGACCGGTAATTAAACTAGATTACCGACGACCGGTAATTAAGCTAGATTACCGACGACCGGTAATTAAGCTAGATTACCGACGACCGGTAATTAAGCTAGATTACCGACGACCGGTAATTAAGCTAGATTACCGACGACCGGTAATTAAGCTAGGTTACCGACGACCGGTAATTAAGCTAGATTACCGACGACCGGTAATTAAGCTAGATTACCGACGACCGGTAATTAAGCTAGATTACCGACGATTGCTAATTAAGCTAGATTAGGTAATGTAGCTTAATTACCGGTCGTCGGTAATCTAGCTTAATTACCGGTCGTCGGTAACCTAGCTTAATTACCGGTCGTCGGTAATCTAGCTTAATTACCGGTCGTCGGTAATCTAGCTTAATTACCGGTCGTCGGTAATCTAGCTTAATTACCGGTCGTCGGTAATCTAGCTTAATTACCGGTCGTCGGTAATCTAGTTTAATTACCGGTCGTCGGTAATCTAGCTTAATTACCGGTCGTCGGTAATCTAGCTTAATTACCGGTCGTCGGTAATCTAGCTTAATTACCCTTCGTCGGTAATCTAGCTTAATAACCGGTCGTGGGTAATCTAGCTTAATTACCGGTCGTCGGTAATCTAGCTTAATTACCGGTCGTCGGTAATCTAGCTTAATTACCGGTCGTCGGTAATCTGGCTTAATTACCGGTCGTCGGTAATCTAGCTTAATTACCGGTCGTCGGTAATCTAGCTTAATTACCGGTCGTCGGTAATCTAGCTTAATTACCGGTCGTCGGTAATCTAGCTTAATTTCCGGTCGTCGGTAATCTGGCTTAATTACCGGTCGTCGGTAATCTAGCTTAATTTCCGGTCGTCGGTAATCTGGCTTAATTACCGGTCGTCGGTAATCTGGCTTAATTACCGGTCGTCGGTAATCTGGCTTAATTACCGGTCGTCGGTAATCTGGCTTAATTACCAGTCGTCGGTAATCTAGCTTAATTACCGGTCGTCGGTAATCTAGCTTAATTACCGGTCGTCGGTAATCTAGCTTAATTACCGGTCGTCGGTAATCTAGCTTAATTACCGGTCGTCGGTAATCTAGCTTAATTACCCTTCGTCGGTAATCTAGCTTAATAACCGGTCGTGGGTAATCTAGCTTAATTACCGGTCGTCGGTAATCTAGCTTAATTACCGGTCGTCGGTAATCTAGCTTAATTACCGGTCGTCGGTAATCTGGCTTAATTACCGGTCGTCGGTAATCTAGCTTAATTACCGGTCGTCGGTAATCTAGCTTAATTACCGGTCGTCGGTAATCTAGCTTAATTACCGGTCGTCGGTAATCTAGCTTAATTTCCGGTCGTCGGTAATCTGGCTTAATTACCGGTCGTCGGTAATCTAGCTTAATTTCCGGTCGTCGGTAATCTGGCTTAATTACCGGTCGTCGGTAATCTGGCTTAATTACCGGTCGTCGGTAATCTGGCTTAATTACCGGTCGTCGGTAATCTGGCATAATTACCAGTCGTCGGTAATCTGGCTTAATTACCAATCGTCGGTAACCTGGTTTAATTACCAGTCGTCGGTAATCTGGTTTAATTACCAGTCGTCGGTAATCTCGTTTAATTACCAGTCGTCGGTAATCTGGTTTAATTACCAGTCGTCGGTAATCTGGTTTAATTACCAGTCGTCGGTAATCTCGTTTAATTACCAGTCGTCGGTAATCTGGTTTAATTACCAGTCGTCGGTAATCTGGTTTAATTACCAGTCGTCGGTAATCTGGTTTAATTACCAGTCGTCGGTAATCTGGTTTAATTACCAGTCGTCGGTAATCTGGTTTAATTACCAGTCGTCGGTAATCTGGTTTAATTACCAGTCGTCGGTAATCTGGTTTAATTACCAGTCGTCGGAAATCTGGTTTAATTACCAGTCGTCGGAAATCTAGTTTAATTACCAGTCGTCGGTAATCTGGTTTAATTACCAGTCGTCGGAAATCTAGTTTAATTACCCTTAATTAGTAATTTAATTAGTAACCCTTAATTCGTAATATAGTTTAATAACCTCTAATTAGTAGTCTAGTTTAATTACCTCTAATTGATAATTTATTTTAAGAACGTTTAATTGGTAAACTACTTTAATTACTTAAATTCGTAATCTAGTTTATTTATCTTTAATTGGGAGTCTAGTTTAATTATCTTTTATTGGTAATCCAGAATAATTAGCAGGGAAAATTAAAATGTTCATTAAGCTAGTCTGAATTTGACTATATCCGCGACAATTTAAACCCGAGTGTTTTGAAGGCGTCGCTGTAGCGGCCGCGTCAACGTCACTGCAACAATATTAAAGCCGTCTTATCTCACTATCGATAGGCCATTCCAACCAAAAGGCATTAAGAAGAAACAATCGGATTATTATGAGGCAACTATACGTTAAAAAAGGCCAACATTGGTCTCGCTGATATTTCCTAATAAAACAGTGTATAAATGCTAAAATATCGCAGATTGGGGTAGTTTTTAAAATTAAAGTTAAACATACTTAAAATTAATTTTTCTTAATAACAAGAAAAATGATCCTAGATTATAGTGTAAAGTTTCATTTAAGACCGTTCCCAAAACTAACCAACGTTTAGTTTTCCTAAATCACGAATAACCGATTTGTTTTTTTCAAAAAATTTCCCATGTTATTTCTATGGGAAAAATTTCTGTTTTGCATCAAAAGGTGTGATTAATTTTATGGAAATGAAAACCACCCTTAGCAACTTTATTTTTTATAAAATTAACTAATTAATGGATCTCTTTGAAATTTTAACCACATATTGAGGGCCGGAATTGTAGTTCTGTGGAATTTTTTCAAATCAGTTAATGCAATACAAAAAAAACTACATCCAAACAAAAAACCCTCCTTATACATTAAGAGCAGTATGAAGTCTTATCTAAGAGAGCTACCGCTCTCTCAGAATTAGAATTAATTTATTTATAATTTGGGTGTAAGAATAATTAATACTATAATGGATGTGGCAAGTTTACTAGACGCCACTAAAATCGCTCTAATCACCAAAAATGTGATGAAATTATTCGTCAAAAGGTGTCCTTACGCCTTTAGTTAAATCATAAGTAATATAAAAACAATAAGTTGACACTCAGTCAACGATTAAGGCAGCTAATAGGAAGTATTGTGTAGCCAGGTAATTTTTCAGCGTATCTAGGCGGATTTTGTTTGAAGAGCTAGCTAAACTAATCATTATATATGACGAATTTTATCTCGCTACCTGTTGCACCTTGCGCCGCTAACAATGCCATGGGATGGGAAGTGGTATACTTTTGGGTTATTAATGTTACTTATGGTGAAGGTTATAAAATCATTGTTTATGAGATGCGTGGCTGTGGCAATATGGTCAAGGGCGCCGCAGAAGTTGCGTTAAAGCCTACTTTACAGGGGCAAGGGGAGTTGCTTTAAAGCCTACATTACAGGGGCGAAGGAAGGTGCGATAAAGCCTACTTTACAGAGGCAAGGGGAGTTGCGTTAAAGCCTACTTTACAGGGGCAAAGGAAGTTGCGTTAAAGCCTACTTTACAGGGGCAAAGGAAGTTGTGTAAAAGCCTACTTTACAGGGGCAAAGGAAGTTGCGTTAAAGCCTACATTACAGGGGCGAAGGAAGGTGCGTTAAAGCCTACTTTACAGGGGCAAGGGAGTTGCGTTAAAGCCTACTTTACAGGGGCAAAGGAAGTTGCGTTAAAGCCTACTTTACAGGGGCAAAGGAAGTTGCGTTAAAGCCTACTTTACAGGGGCAAGGGGAGTTGCGTTAAAGCCTACATTAAAGGGGCGAAGGAAGGTGCGTTAAAGCCTACTTTACAGGGGCAAGGGGAGTTGCGTTAAAGCCTACTTTACAGGGGCAAGGGGAGTTGCGTTAAAGCCTACATTACAGGGGCGAAGGAAGGTGCGTTAAAGCCTACTTTACAGGGGCAAGGGGAGTTGCGTTAAAGCCTACTTTACAGGGGCAAAGGAAGTTGCGTTAAAGCCTACTTTACAGGGGCAAAGGAAGTTGCGTTAAGGCCTACTTTACAGGGGCAAAGGAAGTTGCGTAAAAGCCTACTTTACAGGGGCAAAGGAAGTTGCGTTAAAGCCTACTTTACAGGGGCAAAGGAGTTGCGTTAAAGCCTACTTTACAGGGGCAAGGGGAGTTGCGTTAAAGCCTACTTTACAGGGGCAAAGGAAGTTGCGTTAAAGCCTACTTTACAGGGGCAAGGGGAGTTGCGTTAAAGCCTACATTACAGGGGCGAAGGAAGGTGCGTTAAAGCCTACTTTACAGGGGCAAGGAGAGTTGCGTTAAAGCCTACTTTACAGGGGCAAAGGAAGTTGCGTTAAAGCCTACTTTACAGGGGCAAAGGAAGTTGCGTTAAAGCCTACTTTACAGGGGCAAAGGAAGTTGCGTTAAAGCCTACTTTACAGGGGCAAAGGAAGTTGCGTTAAAGCCTACTTTACAGGGGCAAGGGAGTTGCGTTAAAGCCTACATTACAGGGGCGAAGGAAGGTGCGTTAAAGCCTACTTTACAGGGAAAGGGGAGTTGCGTTAAAGCCTACTTTACAGGGGCAAAGGAAGTTGCGTTAAAGCCTACTTTACAGGGGCAAAGGAAGTTGCGTTAAAGCCTACTTTACAGGGGCAAAGGAAGTTGCGTTAAAGCCTACTTTACAGGGGCAAGGGGAGTAGCATTAAAGCCTACTTTACAGGGGCAAAGGGAGTTGCGTTAAAGCCTACTTTACAGGGGCAAAGGAAGGTGCGTTAAAGCCTACTTTACAGGGGCAAGGGAAGTTGCGTTAAAGCCTACATTACAGGGGCAAAGGAAGGTGCGTTAAAGCCTACTTTACAGGGGCAAGGGGAGTTGCGTTAAAGCCTACTTTACAGGGGCAAAGGAAGTTGCGTTAAAGCCTACTTTACAGGGGCAAAGGAAGTTGCGTTAAAGCCTACTTTACAGGGGCAAAGGAAGTTGCGTAAAAGCCTACTTTACAGGGGCAAAGGAAGTTGCGTTAAAGCCTACTTTACAGGGGCAAAGGAGTTGCGTTAAAGCCTACTTTACAGGGGCAAGGGGAGTTGCGTTAAAGCCTACTTTACAGGGGCAAAGGAAGTTGCGTTAAAGCCTACTTTACAGGGGCAAGGGGAGTTGCGTTAAAGCCTACATTACAGGGGCGAAGGAAGGTGCGTTAAAGCCTACTTTACAGGGGCAAGGGGAGTTGCGTTAAAGCCTACTTTACAGGGGCAAAGGAAGTTGCGTTAAAGCCTACTTTACAGGGGCAAGGGGAGTTGCGTTAAAGCCTACATTACAGGGGCGATGGAAGGTGCGTTAAAGCCTACTTTACAGGGGCAAGGGGAGTTGCGTTAAAGCCTACTTTACAGGGGCAAAGGAAGTTGCGTTAAAGCCTACTTTACAGGGGCAAAGGAAGTTGCGTTAAAGCCTACTTTACAGGGGCAAAGGAAGTTGCGTTAAAGCTTACTTTACAGGGGCAAAGGAAGTTGCGTTAAAGCCTACTTTACAGGGGCAAGGGGAGTTGCGTTAAAGCCTACATTACAGGGGCGAAGGAAGGTGCGTTAAAGCCTACTTTACAGGGGCAAGGGGAGTTGCGTTAAAGCCTACTTTACAGGGGCAAAGGAAGTTGCGTTAAAGCCTACTTTACAGGGGCAAAGGAAGTTGCGTTAAAGCCTACTTTACAGGGGCAAAGGAAGTTGCGTTAAAGCCTACTTTACAGGGGCAAAGGGAGTAGCATTAAAGCCTACTTTACAGGGGCAAAGGGAGTTGCGTTAAAGCCTACTTTACAGGGGCAAAGGGAGTTGCGTTAAAGCCTACTTTACAGGGGCAAAGGAAGGTGCGTTAAAGCCTACTTTACAGGGGCAAGGGGAGTTGCGTTAAAGCCTACTTTACAGGGGCAAAGGAAGTTGCGTTAAAGCCTACTTTACAGGGGCAAAGGAAGTTGCGTTAAAGCCTACTTTACAGGGGCAAAGGAAGTTGCGTTAAAGCCTACTTTACAGGGGCAAAGGGAGTAGCATTAAAGCCTACTTTACAGGGGCAAAGGGAGTTGCGTTAAAGCCTACTTTACAGGGGCAAAGGAAGGTGCGTTAAAGCCTACTTTACAGGGGCAAGGGGAGTTGCGTTAAAGCCTACATTACAGGGGCGAAGGAAGGTGCGTTAAAGCCTACTTTACAGGGGCAAGGGGAGTTGCGCTAAAGCCTACTTTACAAGGTCAAAGGAAGTTGCGTTAAAGCCTACTTTACAGGGGCAAAGGGAGTAGCATTAAAGCCTACTTTACAGGGGCAAAGGGAGTTGCGTTAAAGCCTACTTTACAGGGGCAAAGGGAGTTGCGTTAAAGCCTACTTTACAGGGGCAAAGGAAGGTGCGTTAAAGCCTACTTTACAGGGGCAAGGGGAGTTGCGTTAAAGCCTACTTTACAGGGGCAAAGGAAGTTGCGTTAAAGCCTACTTTACAGGGGCAAAGGAAGTTGCGTTAAAGCCTACTTTACAGGGGCAAAGGAAGTTGCGTTAAAGCCTACTTTACAGGGGCAAAGGGAGTAGCATTAAAGCCTACTTTACAGGGGCAAAGGGAGTTGCGTTAAAGCCTACTTTACAGGGGCAAAGGAAGGTGCGTTAAAGCCTACTTTACAGGGGCAAGGGGAGTTGCGTTAAAGCCTACTTTACAGGGGCAAAGGAAGTTGCGTTAAAGCCTACTTTACAGGGGCAAGGGGAGTTGCGTTAAAGCCTACTTTACAGGGGCAAAGGAAGTTGCGTTAAAGCCAACTTTACAGGGGCAAAGGAAGTTGCGTTAAAGCCTACTTTACAGGGGCAAAGGAAGTTGCGTAAAAGCCTACTTTACAGGGGCAAAGGAAGTTGCGTTAAAGCCTACTTTACAGGGGCAAAGGAGTTGCGTTAAAGCCTACTTTACAGGGGCAAGGGGAGTTGCGTTAAAGCCTACTTTACAGGGGCAAAGGAAGTTGCGTTAAAGCCTACTTTACAGGGGCAAGGGGAGTTGCGTTAAAGCCTACATTACAGGGGCGAAGGAAGGTGCGTTAAAGCCTACTTTACAGGGGCAAGGGGAGTTGCGTTAAAGCCTACTTTACAGGGGCAAAGGAAGTTGCGTTAAAGCCTACTTTACAGGGGCAAAGGAAGTTGCGTTAAAGCCTACTTTACAGGGGCAAAGGAAGTTGCGTTAAAGCCTACTTTACAGGGGCAAAGGAAGTTGCGTTAAAGCCTACTTTACAGGGGCAAGGGGAGTTGCGTTAAAGCCTACATTACAGGGGCGAAGGAAGGTGCGTTAAAGCCTACTTTACAGGGGCAAGGGGAGTTGCGTTAAAGCCTACTTTACAGGGGCAAAGGAAGTTGCGTTAAAGCCTACTTTACAGGGGCAAAGGAAGTTGCGTTAAAGCCTACTTTACAGGGGCAAAGGAAGTTGCGTTAAAGCCTACTTTACAGGGGCAAAGGGAGTAGCATTAAAGCCTACTTTACAGGGGCAAAGGGAGTTGCGTTAAAGCCTACTTTACAGGGGCAAAGGAAGTTGCGTTAAAGCCTACTTTACAGGGGCAAAGGGAGTTGCGTTAAAGCCTACTTTACAGGGGCAAGGGGAGTTGCCTTAAAGCCTACTTTACACAATAAAATTGTACCCTGTCTATGGACTCAACATCAATTTTTTTATTGTGACAAAAATTTATTCAAAACAATTGAATAAATTATATAATAAAGGACTTGGTGTGCCCAAGCCTAAAAAACAAAACGCATAGTTAATTTCGTCACTGCAAATGCTAAGATAGGCCTAGTGCTTTTAAATATTCTTATCTGTGTTTTAAATTTCGAATTCCCGTAATTTCTCGCCATTTACTCGAATTGACTGACGTCATAAACGCGAAATTTATTTACCACCAGTGCCTGTGTACGTAGCCAAACCCAACCGCCGGCGCGAACTCCGACATTCTTCTAGTTAATATGGCCGCCTCAAGTTCGAGACCGATTATAATTGCAGGCAATTTTTAATTATAGGTATTTACATTGTTTATCGAATGAAAATTTTATTAAAAACTAATTGATACTGATATATTTTAAACTGAACACTGCACTACCCATACTTCGTAATGCTTATGCTAGAGACTTACAGCTCGAGATAGTTCGGGAACGGCAAGCGAGAATTGAATGGCTACACTCGGTTAATTTTGCATGACTTCCATCTTCCTATTTAGTCTGCATTACTAAGCCTTTGACAGCACTATCAGCCGTCGCTTTTCGAGAATCTACGACCTACGTTGTCACTTCATGACAAGCTCCAGTTTGTAGCCAGTGATAAACTTATGGAACATATCTTATGAACTTATGGCTGTATGCATTCCTGTTTTAATTTAAATTCCGCCATTTTAAGGGTATGCTGTATGCATTCCTGTTTTAATTTAAATTCCGTCATTTTGAGGGTATGCTGTATGATTTCCTGTTTTAATTTAAATTCCGCCATTTTGAGGGTATGCTGTATGATTTCCTGTTTTAATTTAAATTCCGCCATTTTGAGGGTATGCCGTATGATTTCCTGTTTTAATTTAAATTCCGCCATTTTGAGGGTATGCTGTATGATTTCCTGTTTTAATTTAAATTCCGCCATTTTGAGGGTATGCCGTATGATTTCGTGTTCTAATTTATAGAATTTGTTGGTATAAAGGGCTTTCTAAAGGTCCCAGGCCCATATAGCCACTCGGTGGTGTAATATTCTCCGCCATTTTGAGGGTATTTTTAAGGATCCATTCCTTACCTCTCCCTACTAAATTAAGGTGTATCCCCTGTAAATGCAACATCCACGTTTTCACTCTTTGAACCGTATCAGGAATCAGGCTAGGCTATCTCCCTTTTTCTCGAGTCCAATTTTATTTCTTTTATTTTTCAAAGGTGACTTTTTCTTTCAATGGCACTTTGATGACGGTTTTTTTTCTTTTGTTATAGTTTCTTTAAAGGACTTGTTTTATGTAGTCTTAGGTACCTTATCTGTTTGACTTGGGCTTTGCAGAGATAAGTTGAAGTCAGAATGGGATGGGCTTTATAGCTATTGAATATTAAGGGTGAATCGCTCCATATCACGTGGAATTGAATCTTTGAACGCTTTAATTTCAAAGTTTTTATATTTTTTTGAGCGACGATTACATTGGGTGTGGTTGCCTTAAGTTTTTTTATCGTTTAAAGGACATTTTTTTCGTAGTTTGAAATAATTTGAGCAACTATTTTAAGCAAAGATAATTTTGACTTGGTGTTTTGGTTGAGAGAATGTGAAGTATTTGAGTTTTAAAACCAAAGAATATAAGGGGAAAAAATTTATATTTTTCTGTGTATAAAATAATAGGTGCAGGGTTCATACAAACCTGGAGAACTATCGGGGACGCCCAGGGACTATTCGATGGTCGTATAACTCCCAGTTCCAACAACTCATCAAAAGCCCTGTCTATTTCTTCCCTCTTCTTATTGCTAACCGGACGGGGATGACACGCTATAGGCTTAGCGTCGCCCGTCTCTATAGAGTGCTCAATTAGCGAGGTTTCGCCAGGTTTCTTTGTGAATATACTTTGGAATTCCAAGAGCATATCCACCAACCTAGCTCTTTCATCTTTGCTACAGGTCGATTTCGACGCTAAAGCTTTTAACACATTTAAGGGGTCTTTTTCACTTTTGACGATTTCGCCAAAGCAATTAGACGCCCCCTTTTCCATATCTTCGCAATCGAACGATATAACTTTCTGAGGGAAGGGGCCCATTGACCACCCGCCTTCACTCAGCCTAATGTCTATACCCGTTCCGCGAAGAAAATCTCTCCCAAAAATAACTGAGGGGGTAAGACCTCGCACAATAAGAAAGCGCTGTCTTCTTTTCCCTCCGGGCCAATATACCTGGAGACGGATATCTCCGGCTACGCGGCATGTGCCGCGACCGAATCTAACCATTGTTCTGTTAGCTTTTATCGCCATTTCGCGTTCTTCAAACATGGGTATGAATTCATCGCCCAACAAAGAAACTGACGATCCGCTGTCTAACAAGCCAAGGAACGATTGCCCCATAGCTTGAAATCTCAATAATGGGGGAGTTTTCCCGCCAAAATCAGAACAGCGATTAACCGATGGCGCGAAAATTCGAGTTTTCGAATTTCTTGCCTGGTTTTTGGCCCTCGTTATTTTGGTTTCAATTTTATCACGAGGCCCCTCCCAAGAATAATTCGGATTTCCGATTATCTTGGTTGCCTCGTTTGCCCATTTCCCGGATTAGTACAATCCCTTTTGAAATGGCCGGGTTGGTTGCACTTGTAACAGCGCCCAATACCCCGATTATCTTTCCTTTGGACTGGATTTCCGCCATTGGAATGTGCATTAAAAGTTGCACCAGAATTATTACCTGAGCGAGTATTTACTCCGCTCATCACTTGTCTCTGTACTCTAAAATAAGAGTACGGATCCAAGGCTGCCAATCCTACTCCCACCTGATTTCCCGCAAATGCATTTGCATCCGCGGAAACAGACATACTGACGGCTTTATTAACCGATTGAAGCGATTGCTCAATCGAAATACCTGCCCCATATGCCAGACCAGGCTCTAAAGACTCCGCCATTGACGGTGGGGGTCTGTACATTACCTCGGCTAGGAGATCAGATTGAATAATCTTAGCCTCCTCAGCCAATTCAGCAAGGGTAGCGAAAGCTTTCCCCCTTAGCATTCTACGGTATGTCGGATGACACTGCCGTAGGACGCGCTGAATTTGTACCGACTCAGACTCCGGTGTTTCTAATCGGTGAGAATACTCCGATAAACAATGGATGTACTGAGTCAACGGTTCATTTTCTCCTTGAGTTCGGTTATCCAACTCAATTTGAATGCGCCTAGAGTAATCAGTTGCCTGATACTCTTTTCTAAAACACTCTCGGAATTCCGAAAGGTTTTTGAAAGCGGCTGAACCCCCCACAAATTTAAACCAGCGATCGGCCGGCCCTTGTAAAGACAAAGGGATCACGTGAAAAAGGATATCCTTATCACTATAGCCGGTCGCTGATTGATACCGCAGAAGAGCCTCGAGGAAATCCATCAGAGATTTCTCATCTGCGGGTCCTAAATAGGTTGGAGCGTCTACTCGCAACCTTACCTGAGGTGTTTGCGTTGGATTTCCAACACTAGCTACCCCACTACCTGAGACAAAACCTTGAAAGGCTTGACGCAAGGCATCACTAATAATTTGGCTCATTTGCTGAGCCGGGTCTCCGGACTCAGCGCCTTCACCATTATTAGCGGATAGCCCGGATCTAGTTTCCGGCATAATTCAATATAGTGGTATCACTATACTAAAATCACTAAACTCTAAACTAAACTAACTTTCAATCAACTACCCGACTAGTGGCCCTCACTCTTTAGATTTAAATTTTCGAGATAAAAATTAACTTAAGTACATGTATCACTCTACGGTTTCAAAGCCCCACGTTGGGCGCCAGTTTGTAAGCCCTACAAAACTGGTAGGCTTACCTAGAGTAAATACACGTACTTTTCATATCAAATTTTATTATCGACTCACCCTGTCATCTCTCAAAAATATTACAAGTCAAAACTTTCTTTAAAATAAACAAAAAGGTGCTCGGGCCTTCCTCCTTCGTCGCTGGAGCCAAAAGATCTCTCTCGTCCCCTTGGTCCCTCCTTTTATCGACACAGGGTCTCGAGTCGGGTCTAAGGGTTCTTTCCCCCTTGACTTTTGGTCAAGGGGTTAAGTCTCTGTCGGGATTCCGACGAGGACAGTTGCGCGGTGCAATAGGACTTTCTTAGACCCCCCTGATAGTTTTACAAGCGTATGCTCGTTTCGCTGCCACCCCAAGCTCGCTAATTTTAACGTTATGAGGAGCAACGGCCTACCAGGGGTAACGCCATTTCGCGTTTGCGATATGGCCGTTACAAGTCTTATAAATAACGTAAAAATTCAAAGTTTTTCCACAATACCTGAAGATCATTTAATTTCAAAGCTTCCGTGGCGCAATGGTTAGCGCGTACAGCTGTTAACCGAAAGGTTGATGGTTCGAGCCCAGCCAGAAGCGGGGTTGTGAAGTCTCTGATGTAACGTAAAAAATCAAAGTTTCGCCAAAATATGTGACGATAATTGTTTTTCAAAGCTTCCGTGGCGCAATGGTTAGCGCGTTCGGGTTTTAACCGAAAGGTTGGTGGTTCGAGCCCAGCCAGGAGCGGTGTTGTGAAGTCTCTGATGTAACGTAAAAAGTCAAAGTTTTGCCAAAATACGTGACGATTATTGTTCTTCAAAGCTTCCGTGGTGCAATGGTTAGCGCGTTCGGCTGTTAATCGAAAGTTTGGTGGTTCAAGCCCAGCCAGAAGCGGTGTTGTGAAGTCTCTTATGTAACGAAAAAAGTCAAAGTTTTGCCAAAATACGTCACGATTATCGTTCTTCAAAGCTTCCGTGGTGCAATGGTTAGCGCGTACAGCTGTTAACCGAAAGGTTGGTGGTTCGAGCCCAGCCAGAAGCGGGGTTGTGAAGTCTCTGATGTAACGTAAAAAATCAAAGTTTCGCCAAAATATGTGACGATAATTGTTTTTCAAAGCTTCCGTGGCGCAATGGTTAGCGCGTTCGGGTTTTAACCGAAAGGTTGGTGGTTCGAGCCCAGCCAGGAGCGGTGTTGTGAAGTCTCTGATGTGACGTAAAAAGTCAAAGTTTTGCCAAAATACGTGACGATAATTGTTTTCAAAGCTTCCGTGGTGCAATGGTTAGCGCGTTCGGCTGTTAATCGAAAGTTTGGTGGTTCAAGCCCAGCCAGAAGCGGTGTTGTGAAGTCTCTTATGTAACGAAAAAAGTCAAAGTTTTGCCAAAATACGTCACGATTATCGTTCTTCAAAGCTTCCGTGGTGCAATGGTTAGCGCGTACAGCTGTTAACCGAAAGGTTGGTGGTTCGAGCCCAGCCAGAAGCGGGGTTGTGAAGTCTCTGATGTAACGTAAAAAATCAAAGTTTCGCCAAAATATGTGACGATAATTGTTTTTCAAAGCTTCCGTGGCGCAATGGTTAGCGCGTTCGGGTTTTAACCGAAAGGTTGGTGGTTCGAGCCCAGCCAGGAGCGGTGTTGTGAAGTCTCTGATGTGACGTAAAAAGTCAAAGTTTTGCCAAAATACGTGACGATAATTGTTTTCAAAGCTTTTGTGCTGCAATGGTTAGCGCGTTCGGCTGTTAATCGAAAGTTTGGTGGTTCAAGCCCAGCCAGAAGCGGTGTTGTGAAGTCTCTTATGTATCGAAAAAAGTCAAAGTTTTGCCAAAATTCGCGACGATAATTGTTTTTCAAAGCTTCCGTGGTGCAATGGTTAGCGCGTTCGGCTGTAAACCGAAGGGTTGTTGGTTTTAGTCCACCCGGGAGCGTTGTTGTGAAGTCTTATAAACAACGTAAAAATTCAAAGTTTTTCCACAATACCTGAAGATCATTTAATTTCAAAGCTTCCGTGGCGCAATGGTTAGCGCGTACAGCTGTTAACCGAAAGGTTGGTGGTTCGAGCCCAGACAGAAGCGGTGTTGTGAAGTCTCTGATGTAGCGTAAAAAATCAAAGTTTTGCCAAAGTATGTGACGATAATTGTTTTTCAAAGCTTCCGTGGCGCAATGGTTAGCGCGTTCGGGTTTTAGCCGAAAGGTTAGTGGTTCGAGCCCAGCCAGGAGCGGTGTTGTGAAGTCTCTGATGTAACGTAAAAAGTCAAAGTTTTGCCAAAATACGTGACGATTATTGTTCTTCATAGCTTCCGTGGTGCAATGGTTAGCGCGTTCGGCTGTTAATCGAAAGTTTGGTGGTTCAAGCCCAGCCAGAAGCGGTGTTGTGAAGTCTCTTATGTAACGAAAAAAGTCAAAGTTTTGCCAAAATACGTGACGATTATCGTTCTTCAAAGCTTCCGTGGTGCAATGGTTAGCGCGTTCGGCTGTTAATTGAAAGTTTGGTGGTTCAAGCCCAGCCAGAAGCGGTGTTGTGAAGTCTCTTATGTAACGAAAAAAGTCAAAGTTTTGCGAAAATTCGCGACGATAATTGTTTTTCAAAGCTTCCGTGGTGCAATGGTTAGCGCGTTCGGCTGTAAACCGAAGGGTTGTTTGTTTTAGTCCACCCGGGAGCGTTGTTGTGAAGTCTTATAAATAACGTAAAAATTCAAATTTTTTCCACAATACCTGAAGATCATTTAATTTCAAAGCTTCCGTGGCGCAATGGTTAGCGCGTACAGCTGTTAACCGAAAGGTTGGTGGTTCGAGCCCAGCCAGAAGCGGTGTTGTGAAGTCTCTGATGTAGCGTAAAAAATCAAAGTTTTGCCAAAGTATGTGACGATAATTGTTCTTCAAAGCTTCCGTGGTGCAATGGTTAGCGCGTTCGGCTGTTAACCGAAAAGTTGGTGGTTCGAGCCCAGCCAGGAGCGGTGTTGTGAAGTCTCTGATGTGACGTAAAAATCAAAGTTTTGCCAAAATACGTGACGATAATTGTTTTCAAAGCTTTTGTGCTGCAATGGTTAGCGCGTTCGGCTGTTAATCGAAAGTTTGGTGGTTCAAGCCCAGCCAGAAGCGGTGTTGTGAAGTCTCTTATGTAACGAAAAAAGTCAAAGTTTTGCCAAAATACGTGACAATTATTGTTCTTCAAACCTTCCGTGGTGCAATGGTTAGCGCGTTCGGCTGTTAACCGAAAGGTTGGTGGTTCGAGCCCAGCCAGGAGCGGTGTTGTGAAGTCTCTGATGTAACGAAAAAAGTCAAAGTTTTGCCAAAATTCGCGACGATAATTGTTTTTCAAAGCTTCCGTGGTGCAATGGTTAGCGCGTTCGGCTGTAAACCGAAGGGTTGTTGGTTTTAGTCCACCCGGGAGCGTTGTTGTGAAGTCTTATAAATAACGTAAAAATTCAAAGTTTTTCCACAATACCTGAAGATCATTTAATTTCACAGCTTCCGTGGCGCAATGGTTAGCGCGTACAGCTGTTAACCGAAAGGTTGGTGGTTCGAGCCCAGCCAGAAGCGGTGTTGTGAAGTCTCTGATGTAACGTAAAAAATCAAAGTTTTGCCAAAGTATGTGACGATAATTGTTTTTCAAAGCTTCCGTGGCGCAATGGTTAGCGCGTTCGGGTTTTAACCGAAAGGTTAGTGGTTCGAGCCCAGCCAGGAGCGGTGTTGTGAAGTCTCTGATGTAACGTAAAAAGTCAAAGTTTTGCCAAAGTACGTGACGATTATTGTTCTTCAAAGCTTCCGTGGTGCAATGGTTAGCGCGTTCGGCTGTAAACCGAAAGGTTGTTGGTTTTAGTCCACCCGAAACTTTGATTTTTTACGTTACATCAGAGACTTCACAACCCCGCTTCTGGCTGGGCTCGAACCACCAACCTTTCGGTTAACAGCAGTACGCGCTAACCATTGCACCACGGAAGCTTTGAAGAACGACAATCGTCACGTATTTTGGCAAAACTTTGACTTTTTTCGTTACATAAGAGACTTCACAACACCGCTTCTGGCTGGGCTTGAACCACCAAACTTTCGATTAACAGCCGAACGCGCTAACCATTGCAGCACAAAAGCTTTGAAAACAATTATCGTCACGTATTTTGGCAAAACTTTGACTTTTTACGTTACATCAGAGACTTCACAACACCGCTCCTGGCTGGGCTCGAACCACCAACCTTTCGGTTAAAACCCGAACGCGCTAACCATTGCGCCACGGAAGCTTTGAAAAACAATTATCGTCACATATTTTGGCGAAACTTTGATTTTTTACGTTACATCAGAGATTTCACAACCCCGCTTCTGGCTGGGCTCGAACCACCAAACTTTCGATTAACAGCCGAACGCGCTAACCATTGCGCCACGGAAGCTTTGAAATTAAATGATCTTCAGGTATTGTGGAAAAACTTTGAATTTTTACGTTATTTATAAGACTTCACAACAACGCTCCAGGGTGGACTAAAACCAACAACCCTTCGGTTTACAGCCGAACGCGCTAACCATTGCAGCGCAAAAGCTTTGAAAACAATTATCGTCACGTATTTTGGCAAAACTTTGATTTTTACGTCACATCAGAGACTTCACAACACCGCTCCTGGCTGGGCTCGAACCACCAACCTTTCGGTTAACAGCTGTACGCGCTAACCATTGCACCACGGAAGCTTTGAAGAACGATAATCGTCACGTATTTTGGCAAAACTTTGACTTTTTTCGTTACATAAGAGACTTCACAACACCGCTTCTGGCTGGGCTTGAACCACCAAACTTTCGATTAACAGCCGAACGCGCTAACCATTGCACCACGGAAGCTTTGAAGAACGATAATCGTCACGTATTTTGGCAAAACTTTGACTTTTTACGTTACATCAGAGACTTCACAACACCGCTCCTGGCTGGGCTCGAACCACCAACCTTTCGGTTAAAAGCCGAACGCGCTAACCATTGCGCCACGGAAGGTTTGAAAAACTATTATCGTCACATATTTTGGCGAAACTTTGATTTTTTACGTTACATCAGAGACTTCACAACCCCGCTTCTGGCTGGGCTCGAACCACCAAACTTTCGATTAACAGCCGAACGCGCTAACCATTGCGCCACGGAAGCTTTGAAATTAAATGATCTTCAGGTATTGTGGAAAAACTTTGAATTTTTGCGTTATTTATAAGTCTTCACAACAACGCTCCCGGGTGGACTAAAACCAACAACCTTTCGGTTTACAGCCGAACGCGCTAACCATTGCACCACGGAAGCTTCGAAAAACAATTATCGTCGCGAATTTTGGCAAAACTTTGACTTTTTTCGTTACATAAGAGACTTCACAACACCGCTTCTGGCTGGGCTTGAACCACCAAACTTTCGATTAACAGCCGAACGCGCTAACCATTGCAGCACAAAAGCTTTGAAAACATTATCGTCACGTATTTTGGCAAAACTTTGACTTTTTACGTTACATCAGAGACTTCACAACCCCGCTTCTGGCTGGGCTCGAACCACCAACCTTTCGGTTAACAGCTGTACGCGCTAACCATTGCACCACGGAAGCTTTGAAGAACGATAATCGTCACGTATTTTGGCAAAACTTTGACTTTTTTCGTTACATAAGAGACTTCACAACACCGCTTCTGGCTGGGCTTGAACCACCAAACTTTCGATTAACAGCCGAACGCGCTAACCATTGCACCACGGAAGCTTTGAAGAACAATAATCGTCACGTATTTTGGCAAAACTTTGACTTTTTACGTTACATCAGAGACTTCACAACACCGCTCCTGGCTGGGCTCGAACCACCAACCTTTCGGTTAAAAGCCGAACGCGCTAACCATTGCGCCACGGAAGCTTTGAAAAACTATTATCGTCACATATTTTGGCAAAACTTTGATTTTTTACGTTACATCAGAGACTTCACAACACCGCTTCTGGCTGGGCTCGAACCACCAACCTTTCGGTTAACAGTTGTACGCGCTAACCATTCCGCCACGGAAGCTTTGAAATTAAATGATCTTCAGGTATTGTAGAAAAACTTTGAATTTTTACGTTATTTATAAGTCTTCACAACAACGCTCCCGGGTGGACTAAAACCAACAACCTTTCGGTTTACAGCCGAACGCGCTAACCATTGCACCACGGAAGCTTCGAAAAACAATTATCGTCGCGAATTTTGGCAAAACTTTGACTTTTTCGTTACATAAGAGACTTCACAACACCGCTTCTGGCTGGGCTTGAACCACCAAACTTTCGATTAACAGCTGAACGCGCTAACCATTGCGCCACGGAAGCTTTGAAAAACAATTATCGTCACATATTTTGTCAAAACTTTGATTTTTTACGTTACATCAGAGACTTCACAACACCGCTTCTGGCTGGGCTCGAACCACCAACCTTTCGGTTAACAGCCGAACGCGCTAACCATTGCACCACGGAAGCTTTGAAGAACAATAATCGTCACGTACTTTGGCAAAACTTTGACTTTTTACGTTACATCAGAGACTTCACAACACCGCTCCTGGCTGGGCTCGAACCACCACGGAAGCTTTGAAAAACAATTACCGTCACATATTTTGGCGAAACTTTGATTTTTTACGTTACATCAGAGACTTCACAACCCCGCTTCTGGCTGGGCTCGAACCACCAAACTTTCGATTAACAGCCGAACGCGCTAACCATTGCGCCACGGAAGCTTTGAAATTAAATGATCTTCAGGTATTGTGGAAAAACTTTGAATTTTTACGTTATTTATAAGACTTCACAACAACGCTCCCGGGTGGACTAAAACCAACAACCCTTCGGTTTACAGCCGAACGCGCTAACCATTGCACCACGGAAGCTTTGAAAAACAATTATCGTCGCGAATTTTGGCAAAACTTTGACTTTTTTCGTTACATAAGAGACTTCACAACACCGCTTCTGGCTGGGCTTGAACCACCAAACTTTCGATTAACAGCCGAACGCGCTAACCATTGCAGCACAAAAGCTTTGAAAACAATTATCGTCACGTATTTTGGCAAACTTTGACTTTTTACGTCACATCAGAGACTTCACAACACCGCTCCTGGCTGGGCTCGAACCACCAACCTTTCGGTTAAAACCCGAACGCGCTAACCATTGCGCCACGGAAGCTTTGAAAAACAATTATCGTCACATATTTTGGCGAAACTTTGATTTTTTACGTTACATCAGAGACTTCACAACCCCGCTTCTGGCTGGGCTCGAACCACCAAACTTTCGATTAACAGCTGAACGCGCTAACCATTGCGCCACGGAAGCTTTGAAAACAATTATCGTCACATATTTTGTCAAAAGTGAAAAAGACCCCTTAAATGTGTTAAAAGCTTTAGCGTCGAAATCGACCTGTAGCAAGATGAAAGAGCTAGGTTGGTGGATATGCTCTTGGAATTCCAAAGTATATTCACAAAGAAACCTGGCGAAACCTCGCTAATTGAGCACTCTATAGAGACGGGCGACGCTAAGCCTATAGCGTGTCATCCCCGTCCGGTTAGCAATAAGAAGAGGGAAGAAATAGACAGGGCTTTTGATGAGTTGTTGGAAACTGGGAGTTATACGACCATCGAATAGTCCCTGGGCGTCCTCGATAGTTCTCCAGGTTTGTATGAACCCTGCACCTATTATTTTATACACAGAAAAATATAAATTTTTTCCCCTTATATTCTTTGGTTTTAAAACTCAAAATACTTCACATTCTCTCAACCAAAACAAAACACAAGTCAATTATCTTTGCTTCAAATAGTTGCTCAAATTATTCAAACTACGAAAAAAAATGTCCCTTAAAATAAACGATAAAAAAAACTTAAGGCACCACACCCAATGTATCGTCGCTCAAAAAAATATAAAAACTTTGAAATTAAAGCGTTCAAAGATTCAATTCCACGTGATATGGAGCGATTCACCCTTAATATTCAATAGCTATAAAGCCCATCCCATTCTGACTTCAACTTATCTCTGCAAAGCCCAAGTCAAACCATAAGGTACCTAAGACTACATAAAACAAGTCCTTTAAAGAAACAATAAACAAAGAAAAAAGAAAAAAAACCGTCATCAAAGTGCCATTGAAGAAAAAGTCACCTTTGAAAATAAAAAGAAATAAAATTGGACTCGAGAAAAGGGAGATAGCCTAGCCTGATTCCTGATACGGTTCAAAGAGTGAAAACGTGGATGTTGGATTTACAGGGGATTACACCTTAATTTAGTAGGGAGAGGTAAGGAATGGATCCTTAAAAATACCCTCAAATGGCGGAAATATTACACCACCGAGTGGCTATATGGGCCTGGGACCTTTAGAAAGCCCTTTTATACCAACAAATTCTATAAATTTGAAACACGAAATCATACGGCATACCCTCAAAAGGGCGGAATTTTAAATTTAAAACAGAAATCATACAGCATACCCTCAAAAATGGCGGAATTTAAATTAAAAACAGGAAATCTACGGCATACCCTCAAAATGGCGGAATTTAAATTAAAACAGGAAATCATACAGCATACCCTCCAAATGGCGGAATTTAAATTAAACAGGAAATCATCAGCATACCTTCAAAATGACGGATTTAAATTAAAACAGGAATGCATACAGCATACCTTAAAATGGCGGAATTTAAATTAAAACAGGAATGCATACAGC
>JAEQBA010000343.1:0-13739 GCA_019434445.1 Phalangium opilio
AAGTCCATATTTAGACCCATTTCAAGTCCATATTTAGACCCATTTCAAGTCCATATTTAGACCCATTTCAAGTCCATATTTAGACCCATTTCAAGTCCATATTTAGACCCATTTCAAGTCCATATTTAGACCCTTTTCAAGTCCTTATTCAGACCCATTTCAAGTCCATATTTAGCTATTTCAAGTCCATATTTAGACCCATTTCAAGTCCATATTTAGACCCATTTCAAGTCCATATTTAGACCCATATCAAGTCCTTATTTAGACCCATATCAAGTCCTTATTTAGACCCATTTCAAGTCCGTATTTAGCCATTTCAAGTCCATATTTAGACCCATTTCAAGTCATTATTTAGACCCATTTCAAATCCATATTTAGACCCATTTCAAGTCCATATTTAGACCCATTTCAAGTCCATATTTAGACCCATTTCAAGTCATATTTAGACCCATTTCAAGTCCATATTTAGACCCATTTCAAGTCCATATTTAGACCCATTTCAAGTCCATATTTAGACTCATTTCAAGTCCATTATTAGACCCTTTTCAAGTCCATATTTACCTCCATTTCATGTCCATATTTACCCCATTTCATGTCCATATTTACCCCCATTTCAAGTCCATATTTACCCCCATTTCAAGTCCATATTTACCTCCATTTCATGTCCATATTAGACCCTTTTCAAGTCCATATTTACCCCATTTCATGTCCATATTTACCCCATTTCATGTCCATATTTACCCCCATTTCAAGTCCATATTTACCTCCATTTCATGTCCATATTTACCCCATTTCAAGTCCATATTTACCTCCATTTCATGTCCATATTTACCCCCATTTCATGTCCATATTTACCCCCATTTCAAGTCCATATTTAGACCCATTTCAAGTCATATTTAGACCCATTTCAAGTCGATATTTAGACCCATTTCAAGTCCATATTTAGACCCATTTCAAGTCCATATTTAGACGCATTTCAAGTCCATATTTACCTCCATTTCATGTCCATATTTACTCCATTTCATGTCCATATTTACCTCTATTTCATGTCCATATTTACCCCCATTTCAAGTCCATATTTACCCCATTTCAAGTCCATATTTAGACCCATTTCAAGTCATATTTAGACCCATTTCAAGTCGATATTTAGACCCATTTCAAGTCCATATTTAGACCCATTTCAAGTCCATATTTAGACGCATTTCAAGTCCATATTTACCTCCATTTCATGTCCATATTTACCCCATTTCATGTCCATATTTACCTCTATTTCATGTCCATATTTACCCCCATTTCAAGTCCATATTTACCCCCATTTCAAGTCCATATTTACCTCCATTTCATGTCCATATTTACCCCATTTCAAGTCCATATTTACCCCCATTTCATGTCCATATTTACCCCCATTTCAAGTCCATATTTACCCCATTTCAAGTCCATATTTACCTCCATTTCATGTCCATATTTACCCCATTTCACGTCCATATTAAGCCCCATTTCAAGTCCATATTTACCCCCATATCATGTCCATATTTACCCCCATTTCATGTCCCAATTTACACACCCATTTCATGTCCCAATTTACACCCATTTCATGTCGCAATTTATCCCCATTTCATGTCCCAATTTAAAACCCCTATTTATCTCATTTGAAACCCCTGTTCACCCCATTTCAGGACCATGCGCCCGATTTACAGGAATATTTATAGTCTTGTTCAGTGGGACTTCACTACCTTTCCTATTGTGTTTGTACACGTTGAAGGCTCTCTTATTATATCAATCCTGACTGAACACGATTTTAAGAAAAAATGTTAATGCCGTCGGGTTAGGTAAGGCATATGTTAGTTAGGTTACGTGTCATTGAGACACAAATTTCAAGCATTGTACCTCTTAATAGTAGACGTATTTATCCTATAAATGTTATAAATTTAATAAAAAAAAGTTCAAAAATAACAAACGTTTTATCGTTGACCGCGTTTAAAAATAAAAATATTTTCTTTTAATAATATGTGGTTTTTCATAGGCACTATATTACGTTAGAAAATTATTTTTGGGAACTCGTTGTATGTTCAAACTTCGTTTAAGTTCGTTACAGTGTTACGTAATTTGACTTAAAAATTAAAATAAGCCAATCGCTTTATAACGGTGCATTTCTGCGATTTAAAAATATTTCATTCTTCTAAACTATAAATTTTCTTAATGTTTTACAAAATAGATGGTATTATTGCTCATTTTACATAACCACTCAAGTTAATCAGATGTTAACGGGCGTAGATAGAATTTTAATTTAAGCCAAGATGTTTGTCCCATTAGACCAAATCCAAAACCGCCAAATTGCGGTTGTTTTCAGCCGAATTGGAATTCGGTCGTAAGGCAGGCAAGCGGTTAATTACCATAGTACAATTAACTTGAAATGGGTCAATAGGTCCTTAAAAGTTAAAACGGGGAAAATAGGGTCTTTAAATGGGTAAACAGGTCTTTAAATGGGTAAACAGGGACTTGAAATGGTGTATTGACCGATTTGTTTTACACCATAAACGTGGTGCTAAATATGAAAAAAATAAATATTTTACAACTATTTCACTTCACTTGGTTTAATAATGTGACAGAGGTAGCGTACTTTTTCCATACTTTTAACACCATTAAACTAAGTAATATTAGAAGTTCAACAGATTGCCTAACAAAGATGTTAAAAACCCCTGTAAATGGTGCATTAATGCCTAATATTTCCTTAATACTTGCAAATAATATTAGCAAATGGCGTGAATTGATCATAAAAATGGGGTTAAAGTACACCCTAAATGATGTCTTTTTTTGGCACCGGAAAAAACAGCATATATGGTGTTTGAATGCACCGTTATATTTTAGAGTGCAAATGTATGACGGTGAAGCAAATATGATTATTCAAAATTTAATTACATTAAGACTGAAGTGACAGATATTATAAAAAACCGTCTTGGTTTGGACCAAGGCCGAAAAAACAAACGATATGTTTGAGGTTTATCAATTGACTGAAGTTTCAGATATTGAAATTTTTTTCTAGTTATTTTTATCCACTCAATCCTTAATCAATATTTAATTCAATCAACTGATTTTACTGTTAATCGATCTAGTCCCTCTAAATTAATTGAAAAAATTACATATCTACGCTTTTTCAAGAACAATTACATTTTCCGAAAACATTTTATCATGAAATTAATTATTTTGAAGGGATTTCGTGTCGATGCTCACTAACTTGTAAGCACCTTGACCAACATAGTTTTAATTGTTGCTGGCTTGACAAATTTTCAAGTTTACAGTGAATGTCGTCTACTTAAGACAAAGCAACAAAGTTTATCCTGCGTGGTTAAGGGTAAAGATCACATAAACAGAAATACTTCTCAGTATCAATGACTTGTTATATTCGTTTCCCGCGGAGATAATATGGTTAAAAACATCATTCATTACTAGTTATGCCAAGAAGGTCACATTTAACTCCGACACCCCCTCCCTTCCTCTATTTTCCCAATATATTGCATTTTATAATCACCATTGGTTCCAGTGTATGGGTCATCTGAGCCGTCGCAACACACTATATTATATTACCATATAGATCGAAACCTTTTCACATTAGTAAACGGTACATGACACTCCGGACTTGCCCGCCAACCTTATTAACCTAACACTATAAAACATTCGTGTACATGAATGGTTATGGTTATGGCTTGACACTCGCTAGCGCCCGAACGACCGATCACTCAGTGTAATCGGTGTACCGTACATTTGTAAGTGAGTTCGGAAATTATATACAGAGAAACTGAAACACAGGTGTGATCCCGCCATTGGGGTGTTTTCTCTCTTTCATTTTCTCGCTCGCTTAGAAGCACCGCTATAGGCAGTGCTAGTTGACTAGCCTCCTGCCCGTAGTGAACTGTGGCACCGTCTGGCGATGACCCTTGGTGCGAGGGAGAATACACCCCAATGGTGGCCTCGCCCCTGTGTTTTCCGAAATGATCTTTACTCTCACTGGCGTCGCTAGGCCTTTTTTTTGGGGGGTGGCTATAGCCCCCCCCAAATTCCAAACTTAGCCCCCCAAAATAATCCGTAAACCCTACCAAAAAATTGCTGTTAGCAACCTAAAATTCTGTAGCAATATATAAAAAATTTTCAATATGAAACAGTAAAATTTTGAAGAAAAAAACAGATGGAGACAAGTAAAATGTTTCATGTTCTTTCGAAGGGAGTCCCAATAGTGTGGACTAAAAGCTAACCAAAACTAAAAATAAACCTAAGACGAGTGAAAACCCTTCATAATCGGTTCCGTAGTCCTTATTAATAAAAGGTTGTACATCTTTAAAATACGAAAAATTTCATGTTAACACAAATTTACGGATAGTTTTAAAGGCCTACACATTTTCCAAAGAACCAATTATGCAATTTTTAGCCACATTGTAGTATACGATAGGCTCTTAGTTTGACCCGAGCCGTAGTATATGGCCGGGGTTTTCGCTTTCGTTATCGTCAGATTTTAGCTTAAATGGAACCAATAGTGGTAGCTGAGCTCAGTTAGAGATTTTATTTTAATTAAAAAAATTTTCACACCGCACCCGGGAATTGAGTCTGGCTGGCTGGCGCAGCAGTAAGACACGCTACCACTGTGGGGTCGGACACTTCTGATTTTTTGTTTAGGGTCTTTGAATTTTTTTCTTTTTATTTATGTGCAAATTAAATAGATAACGATGTGGCTACTATTTAGTCCCAGCCATTGGGCCATCTTGTTTATATTAAGTGTAAAGTAGGGGGTGACGTTTCAAATGAAGACTGAGTTATGACCAAGAAATTCTAAAGTATGGAAATGGAAGTTCCAGTGCAACTTTACCTTCATAGATGCGACAATAGAAATGTAGCATTTCGATATACGAAATTTAATGTATAAACACCCTGGTTTGGTATCAATTAAATATTTACATTTTCCATTCGAGTTATGCCAAAGTTCGCTTGCTCTTTTTAGACATCCAGTAGAACATTTCAAATATTCAATACTGATGCCTCAACACGTACTCCCTTCAAAATAATTAATTTCATGATAAAATGTTTTCGGAAAATGTAATTGTTCTTGAAAAAGCGTAGATATGTAATTTTTTCAATTAATTTAGAGGGACTAGATCGATTAACAGTAAAATCAGTTGATTGAATTAAATATTGATTAAGGATTGAGTGGATAAAAATAACTAGAAAAAAATTTCAATATCTGAAACTTCAGTCAATTGATAAACCTCAAACATATCGTTTGTTTTTTCGGCCTTGGTCCAAACCAAGACGGTTTTTTATAATACCCTTTGATGTTAATACCTAGTGGCTTGCCTCTACGAACATTTTGACTAATAGCAAGTTAGGTTGACTGAAATCACGTTTTACACGGAAACACTTTCAATAACATATATAACTGAGTGCATATCATAGTTATTGGTAGTGTCTTTAATTAATAAGAAAGAAATAATATGTAGGTGATAGATTTAATGGAAAATTTCAGGTAACATAACATTATACCAAGAAGTTATATCAGTATCTAAGAGAGAAGGTATAAGATGCCTTTGTATTCGCGCGCCATAGTCCCAGTCCCCCTTTCAAAATACAAGGGGGGACGTAAAAGGAGGCGCCGGGCTATTTCGCCTCTCCTCAGTCGGAAAATATGACTGTAATTTTCGTCACTCGCGTCGTCGCTCTGACGTGAGTATTCAAGAACCAATGAGATGCTGGTTGTAATTTAGAGACGGGGATTAACTCCGGACCTACGTCAACTCACTGGAGATAAAGCTGGAAACCTGGCGAATTTATACCTT
The DNA here is from genome assembly GCA_019434445.1 of Phalangium opilio. Taxonomy (NCBI): domain Eukaryota; kingdom Metazoa; phylum Arthropoda; class Arachnida; order Opiliones; family Phalangiidae; genus Phalangium; species Phalangium opilio. Next base: position 5,823 of record JAEQBA010000343.1, read on the forward strand.
CTCTCTGAGATACTAGATATAACTTCTTGATTATACCTTAAAAGAACGGCCTTTTTCTAAATATAAAAGGAATCAAATATTAAAAATAAATAAATGCACTCTAATTGCAAAATAATTAGCATTATAATTAGTCTTAAAAACAAGGACTACTGCGCCGCCGCCATTGGTTTAGTGGCCTCTTCTAAATAGGCTATGCCCTGCCGTACCCTTACCACTCTCAGCCTGTGATAATTCAACCAATCCCTTTAAGGGTAAGGGGTTCAATTTTAGCAGACGTCACTAAACCAATGGAGGATGACGCAGTACTCCTCGTTTTTAAGACTAATTAATGCTAATTATTTTGTAATAAGAGATCATTTATTTTAAAATTATCTCTTTTATATTTAGAAAAAGGTTGTTTTTTAATGTTATGTTTCTTGGATTTTTCCTTTAAAAAATTCTTGCAAAAAATGATGTTGTTTTAGTCCACCATTGTTTAAATATGTCTATTATTTTTTTTTTAATCTTTCAATATGGAATTGGTTCCTTTTTAATAGCAATATCTGAAGTTGTGTAATGTTACCACATCGTTATTACAATTTAAGTCGTATCGAATTAAATTTTGATTAGCATAAATAACCAAAGCGTGTATATTGGGAACCTATAACCAATCGGCGATCTTATTTCTCGAGCTAAAGACATCACATCTAGAGCAAGTGATGTTTTAGGGTAGGTTTGTCATAGCACCGTTGTCCAATTAGGAATCGAGTATAGTCATCCTAGCCATGACTTCTTTTAAAAGCATGTTGGTGTAAAAAATGACCTCATAGCAATTATCAATAAATTCAAATATTTTATTCGAGTAACATATAATTCCAATAGACACTTGCAGAGAAACCAACGCGCAGGAGATGGGTCGCCATGATAGGCTAGTTCCCTCGCGCCCAGAGACAACGCCAGACGGAGCTCGCGTTCGCTACAAGAGGGAGGCTCATACTGCCACTTGCGGACCGTACTTCTGGGTGCTAGGGAAATAGACTCTTGTGGCGGCCCGGGCCCCTGTGCTGTTTGCTTTTCATATGGTATCTCGGGAATGGTCAATTAGACAATGAACTCGTGGCACTTCAATTTCTCTTCGCTCTGCACTTTAGAAAAAAAAGAGAAGAAACAATTAACATCACAAAGTAACACCTTTTTTAATAATTATATAACTACTTTAGTAATAGTTGAATCGAAGTATTTTCTCATCTGATGTTCCTGGTATTTAGTTTCTCGTGGTACTTTGACTCTATACGCTCTGGTGATGCAGCAAAAGGTTTCCACTATCTAAATAATACGAAATTAATTAAAAGATCTTGTTATCTAATAGTTTGTTTACTCTAGGTTGAAAAAAGAATCAATTCATTTGCATTTGAAGGTTCAAAAATCGTCAGTAACCAAATTTCTGAACAAAACCACACCAAGGTGATTTGTAATGTGGAACGCCTAATAGTCATGATCTATATTCGAGTAATTCCGCGGCTAAGGGCTGGAAATAGACACGGAATACTGGACATTGTCCAATAAAATTTTAAAATGTCGCAAATTTTTTTAAAAAACTGAGGGAGTCACTAGAAAAGAGACCAACAAATTTTTCCGAAATTTTGATAGCTGGACTATTAAGTTTCGACACTTTTTTTGGCGCACTCCAGTGGACAATGTCCCATAAATTTTCCAGTCAACGGGGGAGCAGGGATAAGGGAGTTGAGATGGATTGGAAATGATGAAGGGCGACCTACGGCACCGTATCTCGCGGCAGTGTACCTCGCGCACGCCCCTACCCTTCGGTAGGCGATTGCCAAGTGCTGCCGCGTAGCGCCATTTTATATGTACGAGAACTAGCTTCTTTTTTAGGATAGAGGGAGCGTCCTTTACAATTTCGTCCGGTACGACCCTACCTAATCGCTGAGGATGCTGGGAGGACTACGGTGCCGTAGGTGGGGGTACAGAGGCAACGCTATAGGTATGGGGGTTTCCACTCCATTCCTCTCTCTTTCAAGGGGGGAGTCACTAAACACATGTGCTATGAGAAGTTGCTCTTATTTCGGGCCCTGTTCTTGAGACATCCGCGCTCAAACGGATAATACTACTTGAAGAACGTTTTATTGGTTTGCGCCACTTGGGCATCTGACTCACCTAATAAACTTAAATAGTTTAATGATTATCGTAATATATGTGTGTTTTATTTTTTTAGATTATAGCTTTTTGCTGCAATTATGCTTTTCCACGGAAAGTGTTTTATTGACACCGTAAAGGCAATTTCCGAATTTATAAACGTTCTTCTTGCATATAAAATTAAAATAGACAAACCTTGCTGCTAATGGTCTGTTTACCGTGGCATATCGAGTCGTCCTTCCAACAGGTTTCATTGTTCGGTAACGTGTTTTGAAACAAATCCTACGATAATTTTTCGGAACTGTTTCAAATCAAATATATTAAAGAAAAGAAAGTAAAGATTTTTAGACTTACTAATAGAACTTTCTGCATGCACTTAAGTCTTTCGTTAATTTTTGCCTTCTCTTCAGCTGCAACGAAAATTTCAAGTGATATTTGTCGGATATTATGAATAAATCATGTAATCGACATAAAGACCAGGGATGGATGTAATTTTAGAAGCAAGAATGGGGAACGGTTAGTATTTACTTTAGTCCGACTCATAGCCCAGTACAGAGCCCCTAGTAGCTAAAAGTACTACGTCAGTTTAAGTTAGCTTGTTTGAATCCCAAGAGTATTAGTTTAGGATAGCTTTAGCGATTTTAATCCCAATAGTATTTGCCCAGATTATTTTTGATTATTTGAACGCCAAACGTACTAGGTCAAGTGAGGTTACGTTATTTAGGTTGTGTTGTACCCCAATAGTATTAGGTTTGGTTGTTTGTACCTCAACAGTATTCGGTTTGGTTATTTGAACCCCAAATATTAGGTGCACGTCACCGGGACGGAGGGGTATGAATGAAGAGGCGGGTCATAGCAACACAGGTAAAAGAATTACGCATTTTTCGCTGTCCCCGTCAGCAACGTCATCAAAACGCAGTTTAAGTGAGCCAATAAGATAATTTAAACTTTCCATTACGTGTTGGAGGGGGGGCTCTAAATTGGGCTATCAGTCGGACTGAAGTAAATACTAACCGGTCTCCATTCTTACTTCTAAAATTAAATCTATCCCTGATAAAATGTGTGAAATTTTCCGGTTCTAAGAAAGAAATAAAGTATTTATTATTGTTTTTACTTACGCGTTCTCTTTTCAGTCTTTTGATTTTTCAATTCGGATTTCAAAACTGAGCAGTAAGCGTTATAAGTCTGATACCCAAAATTGGCTTCAAACTTTTGGTAACCAGGGCAGATTTCATCCGCCTCGGATTTCACGATCGATATTGAGATCAAAATTATCATCGGGAAAAGAATCGTCGTTACAAAGAAGTTCTCCATTTTCGTGTCGTTAACGCTGGCGTTCTATGGTAGATTTGCTTTTCAAGTCACGAGAAAGAGTGAGCATTATTCACAATCCAGTTGAATATATATTTTTTAATCCCTAGTAATGTGCATTGAGAGCTTAAGCTATGATCTTATTTGTCTGTTGGTCTGTTTGTTTTTAGCTGTTTACGCAAATGAGATATTTTGGAAAGAATAATGAGAGGCATCATAGTGAGTCTTATCAACTTGTTTTTTATGTAAAGCTGGCGTAAGCTCATTGGATAGAGTAGGTTAACTCACTAATGCGTCATAGCGTAGTCGGCTGTCTTCGAAACTCATTGAGCTGTCAGGAAGAAAGAGCATCGTCTGATTTTTGTCATCGCAACGTTTGATATTTGTCACAGCATCAGGGTTTGTTATTAAATTTCCCGTACATCTGGTATATTGTGCTGTCACGAAGAAATCTCATCGTATGAAATGTTCCCTACCGTTGCGTATATTGTAATATACAGGCCTTTGTACTTAATTGTTATGCTAAGGAAAATATAAGAAACTGCGTGAAATATCGCTGCCAGTACGTCAACATTCAACTCTTAATCCTAGGTTTCTATATTTTAATTTCTACGTTATTATTTCAGTGTGATTTATGTGAGCTACGAATAAAGTTAAACCAAAAATAAAAATCAATTCCAGAAAGGTCTCGATTAAAAACTAAAAAATATTTAGAAGAATTAAAACGAGGATTATCAACATTATGAATAAAATGAAACCAAATTTGGCGTAAATTTTTAAGTGTTTTTTCCCGTGTTTTCCCTCATGTTTAAATATTTATTAAGCATATTTTTGGAATCAGAAGAAATAAATAATTAGCATTTAATTAGTCTTAAAAATAATCAAGGACTACTTCGCAGCCGCCATTAAAACAATATTGGTTAAAAAAATTGTCTCATTGCAAATTTAAATAAATCAAAATATTTTATTCAACATTTTATTGGAGTAACATATTAATTAGACAATGAACTGGTGGCACTTCAATAAATTTTCTGCGCTCTGCATTTTTGAAGGAAAAGCAATCAATATCACTAAAAATGTCACCCGCTTTCCGTAAATATTTAATGGACTTCTGATATAACTATACCTTAGTCCTGTAAATTGATTGGGCGACTTTCATTATCTTATTTGCCCCATTGTATTTTTCTGATGGTACATTGAATCTGTCTGATACTAATGGTACTTTGGTTCTATATGCTCTAACGATGCAGCAAACGACTTTGGCAGTCTAAAAATATTCGAAAATTCATTACAAGAACGTTTCATCTCTATGATGAAAAAGTTAAATTCATTTGAAGGTTAAAAAGTTGAAGATAAATTTATGGCCACTCGCATCAGTTACCAAATTTCTTAATAAAAACCAAACCAGGGTGGCTTGAATCGTTTATATAAGGAAAAGTTTTTGAATCCCAAAATATGAACAAAGTTTCTTTTTTTTTTTTGGTAATAATTTGGCCCGACTACCTTAAATATTTTGAAGTTTGAGACCTTATAGGCTAGTACCGAATTTATAAACGATTTTCTTGCCTAAAATATTTACAAGTTGGGCAACCAAAATAAACCTCTCCGAGTCGAGACGAGGTTTTACCTAAATTACTAAATAAATGTAATTGATATTAATTATTTTAATCGTCAAGTAATTTACCGTAATATTAGTTAAATGGTTTTAAGAAAATTTATTCCTAAAATTATTTTAAACATAGCTATTGTTGACGTTTGAATTTTAGTGTATGCCTCTTTAAGAAATTTTGTAAATTTAGAGAATACGAAAAGCCGCAATTCGGAGAACATTGGGAGGCTAGACGTTTCTCGTAACCCTAGCCGATTGCCGCGTACATCTTATCCCTATAATGGAGTAGATGTAAATATTGCTAGCGGTAGACGGCCGAACTAGATTCAAGCAGCTGCGTCCGTGTTCCGCGGCTTTAGGTTGAGGGGAAGGGGGTAGGAAATGTTTTTGGAACTCGACCAATTTTTCTCTCTCTAGTGTAGGCGCGTGGGAAGCGGCATAAAATCCTCAAATTTGTTCACTAGTGCCAGGATCTATTAGTACCAATGCTAGAGCACTTGTTCTAGTCCCTTATCCTACATCTGGTCCAGTGATATCATCGTCACTCGGAATGGTAAAAAGAGGCAAACCTTATCAGAGGTCATAAAATCATTGCATATAGAGTCGTCGTTCCAACAGGATTCGTTGTTCAGTAACGTGTTTTGAAAAAAATCCTACGATAATTTTTTCGAAACTGTTTGAAATCAAATATCGAAAAACTAATTGAAGATTGTAGACTTACTAAAAGAATTTTCTTATGGCACTTTTTATAATCGATTTCTTTTTATCCTGTTCAGCTGATATGAGAATTTTAAGGAATATTAGTCGGGAGTTAATAATAAATCATGTAGGCCTAGACAACATAACGAGCTAAACGAAGGCGATTTTGTCGTTTTCTTGGGAAATAATGTCCACAGGTTTCTGCCTATTTCACAATATGATAGGTTTGGTTATTTGAATTACAATAGAATTAGGTTGGAATAGGTTAGATTATTTGAATCCCAATGTATTAGATATGGTTAAGTTATTTAGGTAAAAAGTTAGGTTTGGTTATTTAGGTTTTGATAATTGAAACCCTGGTTAGGTTCGATTATTTGAACCCAAATATTATTAAGTCAGGTTAAGTGGCTTTAAGAACCCAAATTGGATTAGGTCAGGTTCATGGTTATATGAACCCAAATTGCATTAGATCAGATAAATTTAAATTAGATATGTTTGGTTATTAAACTGAATTTTATGTGGTTAGATTAAGTTATTTGAATTCCATTATAGTATTAGGTCAGTTCTGGTTACCAAATTGAATACAATGTAAGAAATTGTCCACTATATATTTTTTTTACTTCATTTACTTACTCATTTGATGTTTCACTTCGGATTTCAAAAGTCTGCAGTAAGACCTAATCGACTCAAACGCATAATTTACTTCAAAACTATAGCCATCAATGCAGAGGTCATCCTCTTCAGATTTCACGATCGAAATTATGATAAAAATTATCATGACAAAGAAATTCTCCATTTTCACGTTGTTAACGCTGACGTTCTATGGCGGATTGTGTTCACGAGTCACGAGAAAGAATGAGACGTATTCTTAATTCAGTTGTATATTTAATTTTTAAACCCCTAGTAATGCGCATATGAGAATTAATGCTATGATTTGACTTGTCTGTTGGTCTGTGTGTTTCAAGCGGTATTCGCAAATGAGATATACGTGGAAAGATTAAGGAGATGTACCGTAGTGAGTTTTATCAACTTGTTTTTGTAAAGTTGGCGCACGATCATTGGTTAAAGTTCATTAAAAACTCATTAAAAAGTCATATCGTAATGGGTTGGTTGCTTTCAAAACTGGTATAATTGTTTATTGTGCTGTCAAGAAAGATGTCACCCTATGAAAAATATAGTACCATTATTTAAAACGCAATTCTTATTTAAAAGTAATATTTTAAAGATCCCATTAATTATGTCTATTACTGCAAATACAATAATGACTTTTCAATAATTTCAAAAAAATCACATTATAAAACGTTAGATGTACCAACAAGAAATTCCATCCCCTCAAAACGAGAAAAAAACCTAAATAAATTCTCATATTTTATTCTCATATTTTGGAGTAACATATTACACCTCGAACTCAAAGCACTTCAATATTTTTCATTGATCTGCAATTTGAAGGAAAAAGCAATTAACATCATAAAAAACACTCGATTTCAAAAAAGATTTAATTACTTTATTCTTTGTTGATAACATAAATATTTATTTCATTCATTTTCTTAAATGATAGTGCAATTAGGAAATTTCTGTAAGCATTTGAGTTGTTGAAGATTAAGAGTTTCAAACGCAACGCGAGTGCATATGCAACCGGCTGGTTCAGGTCCACAAAGACTCACGTCACCACCGGGACGAACTCTAAGACGCGTCAAAAGTTCCATATGACGCAACTCGCGGTGCAGCCCCAGTCAATTGGGTCGATCTCGGCAAGGCCGATTGATCACATGGTGCACACCAAGAGACAAGATAGCGGCGATAGCGTAGAACAGCACAAAAACAAATTGAATTATGTTATAAGAACTCATGTGAAAAATTGACCGAATCTTTAAGTTATTTGATCTTTTATCCTGTTCATAAATGGGAAGAATTCAAAGTACCTCACAGTTTTCCCCATCTTTGCTCTGACCTCAACCTTACAGTGTAATTCAAGTGAAACGCCATAATTTCCCTTGCCTGCCGGAGACAGGCTTAAAAGGTGAATATGTTAACAAGTGGGAAACCAAAATCAACATCTCCGAGTCGAGATGAGTGCTATCTACTCAATAAGAGGTTTTTCTTAAATACTAAATAAATATAAATGTTAATTTATATTAATTATTTCAGCGCGTTTGTAATAGGAA
>JAEQBA010000343.1:14349-82947 GCA_019434445.1 Phalangium opilio
GCCGGAAACTAAATCGCCAAGCTTTGAAATAGTAAACAAAAGGTGGTTTCATTTGATACTCTCAATCCGCGCAATAAAACGTTAGCATTGATTGTTAATGCGTCTTAAACTTTTCTTGTTGAGTCGCATTTTTTCTGATTTGTTTTAAGTGTTCACAGTACGCGATTCTAACTTCGTTCTACATGGATGGCACATAAGTCTTTTATTAGGGTTTACGAATAATTGAGAATAACCGTCTGGCGATATTATTTAGCCAAAGTTTCAGCCAACCAAAGAAACCAAATCAAATGGCGTAATTTAGTAGTGGTAATTTAGCCAAGGCCTACTCGAAATTTCTTATCTTTGACTTCACTATGCATTTACCTCGTTTCATACATACCCATAGCACGAGTTATATCCCTGCGTCTCTTGAAACTAATGGTAAAGTACATTGTGCCCTCCGAGGCAAATATCACGGAGTTATATCAAGAGGAGATTGGGGATTTAACGAAAATCTGAAGTTTCATGTCCCAGTTAAAGGCTAACTCCTTGCCAGATTTTGTACAAAAATGGTTCCAGGTGAAAACAGGACACAGAGCTACGAGATCCGCAGATACTGATTTCTACGCAGATTTCCTTTCCAGTTTCAGAAATAAAAGCGTGGGGTGGCGTAGCGGTTAGCGCTTTCGCCTCGCAGCAAGATGATTCCGGGTTCGATTCCGAACTGTGGCCCGGGTGAAAATCTGGGAACAAATCCTTCTGCGTAGAGTTTGGAAGTTCTCTCCCCGCTGGTTAAAGGAGTTTTCCTCCGCGGTTCGTTACCCGGTTTCTCCTTTCAATCAAAACTTGCAGAGGTTACGGTAATAGTTGGTATAGGCGCTGTAGGTTAGCTGTGGCATAGGGGCTAGCCACCACCCCTCTATGCATTGTAAAGGGACCCACCTGTAAATAAGCCACAGGCTTAGTGTGGAAATCCCTTCATAGACAAAAGCTTAGCTTATTATTATTATAAACATGCGGGTATAAAACTTTGGAACAACCTACCGAGAGATATAAAACTAGAAAAATCTGTAAATCTAGTTAAAACAAATTAGTTGAATTTTAAAAAATATTGAAAAGAAACAAATAAATCTAAATTTTAAATAAATTAACATTGCAGGACACCTTTGTAATTAAGATAGAACTTAAAGGTTGATTCTAATAAAAAGCCGTTTATTGTTATTATTATTAAGTAACGCTTTTATCACTCAATCCGAGTTGCTCTGAGCAGTCAAATGGATTTTGCGATAAAATGTCACTTCTTTACTATGGATTTTCCAAAGCATTTCCGCCTCAATGTCTAAAGAATGCATTTGAGATTTAACATCTCTTGTAGTCGGTTGACGATTCAAAAGCACCACTTTTTGGTCGATCATTCGTGATTTACCCAATGTCACTCCTCTTGAAAGTCACACAAACGTTACAGCCAGTTAAAAATTTGTTTATAGTTGCATACTAATCAAAATTTCTACGCAATGGAATCAATCTGTGATTTTAGGTTTTAAACTAATCACACTAAGTGCCTTGGGATTATGGGATTAAAGGAAATGTTTAGCCGAATAAATATTGTATGTTCGACTTGAAAAGTTCAATTTTATTACTGGGAAACTAAATACATTCGCCACGCCTAATAAGAGACTTGTGAACCATTTGACCGCATCCCAATCAACTGACACCAACAGACGTGGCCGATTTACAGGTATCCTTCAGATGAGCCCAATTCCCAGTAGACCGAATTCCCATTCGACCGAAATGTGCCAAATAAAATACAAAACAAGCGGAATGACGGGTTTCAAACCACCGGGATTTACATAGAACGTCGTTTTAAAATTATTTCCATTTAGCGTAATTAATGAAGTAATTCACAATAAGAAATAAATGTTTGCTTTAATCTTACACATAGGTGGCGTAATTGACGTTCATAATTGGCATGCAGTTTCGCAAAATTATAATTTCATTATTCTCTCTTGTGCTAGGCACTGGTTAGGTTTGGTTAACACAGCACTGTTTCGTACAGTTCAGTTATTTTGCGTTTAGAATAATTTGATGCCTTTTCCAAAATATTGGTGACTACAATTAGATACTACTGTAGTGATTCGACGCCTTTTTAAAATATCTTTGCTTTAGTTACTTCCGCAGAATTATGATGCCTTTTACAAAATACTGTTCCTGACAATAACTTGAAACCTGGGTTAGGTTTTCTTCGTCTGGGCTAAAATAAGTCAGGTAATTGATGATTAGGTAAAACTATTTTAGGTTATTTAACTCAAACTCAAAATATAAACAGTTAAATGAAGAAAAGTTGTAGGTTTGGTTAGGATATACCAACTAAATATAGAGAAGTGAATGGTAGTGCTTCCCTTAAATATTTTTTATAATGATGATCGGAGATAATTTAACATTGAACATCGTTAAGTGCAGGTTTTCGAAAACCACCCAAAGTGCTAGAGTTCGGTCGATGGGAATTCGGTTCAATGGTAGGGAACCGATTTGCTTCGATCGAATTGGAATTCGGTTCAATGGTAGGGAACCGATTTGCTTCGATCGAATTGGAATTCGGTTCAATGGTAGGGAACCGATTTGCTTTATAGTGTGGAAATAGCTCTTTGGTAATCAATATGGAATAAGATCCAATAAAATGAATCGTACATTGGAACGAATTCCAATCCATCGCAGAAAACCTTTCTGTATTTAACACCGCACGAAAGCAAATCGATTAGAGCAAGCGAGTCACATAAATCAAACTATGTTCAAGCGATTTTGACCTACTAAAATATATCCTAGTAGCCTTCGACTGACATATCATAGACTGACAACATATCCTATGAGAAAACTCGACAACTTTTAAATACAATATATAAATATGAAATTGTGTCACGCGGGTCTATGACATTTGGGTGGATTTTTCATTGCAGGACGTTTCAGTGTTTTGGTCACTTCGTTGTCAACGATTGAGAGGAAAAAAAAATTCAATAGTGTTTAAAATGCTACTGCATAATATCAGTACCTAAAATTTCTAAACTATCGAAATAAAACAGGATAAAATTGTATTACTGGGTCGTATGAACAATAAATGGAATGGATAGACTAAAATCTTAACCCATTGAGTCCTAAGCAATATGGAGATTTATACATATAACAATTTAATTACTGTACTGCGTTCTTTTCGTTGTGTAAAAACCGAAACATCTAGTCTTCTGTATCATGGGATTATCATTTAAATATCGTGAGGAGTTTTTCCGACTTTAATTAGAACAATTGGGAAGAAACCATAAAGCTCGCTTAAGGTTTTTTATGAGAATTGATTTTTAGAAGTGACAGGACAGGCGCAGACAAACAAACCCAACTAATACCCCGATCTAATACCTTTTTTATTTGCATATTAGGCTACGTTCATTTTTCGAGACTAGTCAAGTTACTCTTTGGCACCGTTACGTGGAAAGATTTTGGGGACTCGAAGTGGAAGCGCGCCATGCGACAATTGACACTAGTGTTCATCCACATAAAATGGAAAGAATCGAAATGGCGTTCACACTATGGGCCTTTCTACTATCTCTCGCTTGTGCTGTACTTCTATTCGAGATGGCCTCTATGATTACTTGGAATATCAAATACAACTCTCTGAAAGAGAGGAAAAAGAAAATACTAAGAAGGCTTTGAGTTCTTGATGTTTGGCATATATTTGACCAAGAAAGTCAAACATTTGTTCATAAAAATAGATTGGCTGAAATTTTTGAAGTATTTATACTCAGTTTGGGTTTTTGTGTCCCAAAACCGTCACAATAAGATTCATAAGCGTCAAAACAATTGATTTCAAAAGGTTGGGAAAGAGAAATTGTTTTTCGATATTCTTAAAGGGAACACTAATCGCGCATTCGAGATTTCTAAACTCGCCCCACGTAGCCATGAAAGTCTTACCTAATCCTAAAATTAAACTACTCTCGTACCTTAGTTTCATTCATACTTGTTATAGTAACTAAGTAATAATTAAATACCGACTTGTATTTATTACAAAGTAAAGATTAAGAGTTTAAACATAATTACTAATAATGATGATGAAGTCCAATATCAGGGTCAAAGACCTTCGCTCGAGCGAACTACTACATCTCAGAAGTGGATAGTGACTGACTTATAATGATTAGCAGTCGACCCTTATATGTTTAGGGAATGGTGAAAGGTAACACTAGGTGTTAATCCTCTATTTAAACTTACTCCCCTGGAGTAGAAACTCGGAGGTCCCTAAACTATTACGGAAGGTTACATCCCCCCAGACGACAAGATTGGACTTCATCGCCAGAAAATTGAAATACAAAAATCATTCTAAATAACTTTAAATAATATAACAGATAATTAAAAGACTCCTGTTAACTATCGTACTTCTGACAATTAAATATCACTAACTCTGATCACACTAAAGCTTAGCATAGCCAAGCATGGATTTATATAAATACTACGTATTATGGATTTGCAACTTGGCCAAAAAGGGACCACCAAATATGTGCGACACCGGCGGATGTGATGCGCTGGAGCTAGGCCAAATTGAGTCCAGAGAACTTAGGTCACGTGGGAAAAAGGAAGTAGTGGTACATGCGGCGTCTGCTCCAAAACGTAGTCCGCGCCAAAGGGACGGCCACTAAAATCCATACGGTTTGCACCGATAATAATAAAATGCGTAATAATAATGCAATATTTTATTACATACGGTTGACCAATTTCAAACGGTTTGAAAGCAACCAAAGTACTACACTAAAGCAAACTAGGAGGTATCAAAACGCTAAATGCTAACTATTAAGCGAGATAAAAAGGAAAATTAATCATTTTGACACTTTGACAGACTACAAACAAGAGAGTAGCACATATTGTTTATAATAAAACTTAATAATTTCGAAGCTATTCACCTTTAATTAGCAGTGTAAACTTAGAAAAACTTGCACCATCCTACTTTTAACTGTGAAACTTGTCAATATAAATAGGTGAAAATTCGGGATATTTATTTTCTTCGAAATTTTCAAATCCATATATTATGGTATTTTTAATAATGCAATCCTACTATTTCTACCAAAAACATTGCTATTTCTTATTCGCACAGCCCTATTCCTGTGCACTCTGGCACACAGATGAACGGACTCATCCGACTATATTTTAAGGTCACGGTTTTAGACTACTGATGGTATTCTAGGAGAGCGGTAGCTCTCTTAGATAAGACTTCATACTGCCTTTAATGTATAAGGATGGTTTTTTCATTGGCTGTAACTTTTTTCGAATTATGTTTACGGTTTTGAAAATAGGCCACTTAACTAAAATCCTGGCCCTTAACGTGAGTTTAAATCTTCAAAAAGATATTTGTAATAGTTAATTTTATAAAAATAAAGTTGCTAAGGGTGGTTTTCATTTCCATAATATTTATCACAGATTTTGACGAAAAACTGGAAAATCTCCATAGAAATAACATGGGAAATTTTCCAAACTAACCCATTTTGTCCATACCCTTACAAAAATAACTATACTTTTGATAGATTTGAAAACGGTCTTAAATGAAAGCCCCATTATCATAATTGCTGCCTATTTTTTCATTAAGAAAAATTTAGATGAAGTTTGTTTCTCGTAATTTTAATTACATGCCCTGACTTACGTTGTTTTGGGTATTGGAGTTACTACGTTTTATCAATGTTAGAGACACGCATTTTACGCCTAATTTATTGTGTGGGACTTACGGCATTTTTGTAGTTAATCACCATTTCACGCCGTTTCCGTTAGAGGGATTTAAGGAATTAAAACATGGCGTTCGAGCACCCGGTTAAATCGAAAATGTTTTAATTGGAATTGAAATGGAGGATAATTAGGTCTGATATTTATTATTTTCGTAACAAAACGTCATGAAAATTTACTACAGTTATTTTAATCATTAAAATCATCAGAATAATTTATTATTAAGCAATTTTTGCTAAGCCTCGGTCAAAATAGCGTTATGTTAATGTTATAGGCAACTTCAACTTCCGTTATTTGGGATAAAAGCTAGACATTACGAATACTGTCGGTAGGTTCAAATAAATTATAAACAAATTAATTATTAATCTTACTGGTAGATCAGTCAATTACTACATTGTTATGTGTGACAGCTGGGACACATTAATAAGATGTATAGGTAAATTATACACCTTAATGATGAAAACTCAGCTGAGTCGCTGACTAAACGCTGGCGATAACTTTTCAAGGGAAATAATGACAACCAGAACTGTATAGATTCGTAACTTTTTTATGTTAAATATGTAACACACTGCTCAGCGGTTCTGCTACTGAGCCTTCTCAATGAAGTCAAAGTTTCTGAAATTATTGGGAATAAATGTTTCTTAGACGCAAGTGTGCTTTACCAAATACTTTTCAAACTTTCGCTTATGGGTTGTGGTTTTGGTTATAAAGAGGATCCCACTCTCTGGCTTTTTATTTTACAACATTTTATTGTTAATTTAATTAAAACCAATTCTGGTTAAATACGTAACACTATTTTTTATTTAATTTCTGAAATTATCAGAGCTAAATATCAAAGACACATTTAATTGCTCTCATTTCGACACAACTAAAACCGTTTAGATTCATTCATTTAATAACATTTCTCATTTCTTATTATTTAACTTCAAAGGGCAGTATTAACCTCTAATGGTGAAAACAAGCTAACTTGTCAGCTTAGAAGTAAACAAATCCCGGGCTGCCAGGCTAAACCAAAGAAGTGGATAGTTAAAATATTAGAATTTTATTGTTTGGACTCTGGTTACACTTGTATGTTCTTAGTAGTCTCGTGGACTACTGACCTCCCTCCGATTTTATTTTTGAACAGGACAAGGCAATTTTTATACCGGTCATTTGTCCTGTGTCACCGCCTTATTTCCCACGCTGACGCGAGTTGCTTTGCGCAGTGCCATCTTAAGGCATGGGCTATATGGGCCATAGCCCAGGGCCCCGCATGAATTAGGGGCCCCAATGTTCATCTTCAAGAAGTAGGAAATAAATAACTATGACCGTTACGATTCGAGGAAAAATTAAATTGTGAAAAACTTTCTAACCAAAATCTATGCGAACCCCCATTTCAAATGAGGCTCATAGCCTACACTAGGTACCATGGCTAAATCCACCCTTCTCCGATAGACACATGTGTACAGAGAGTAACTTATGCCTAGCTCAAGCTGCAGCCATGTCATCGTTCTTTTCTCTTACTCCGTTGATTTTAATTTGGGAGATATGAAGTTTTTAAGTGTTCCGACCGACTGAAAAATCAAAACCATAGTTTCCGTTCGTAACTTCAAAGAATGACTCTTATTAGTAGTACAGTCATTTTAGCCCAAAAATAGAGGGAACCCGCAACAAATTGAAACAAAGCTGAAACTTTCAGATCTTATAGATTTTTGGGCGCTCTTCAACGTGGTGTGGTCTCCCACACTCTCCCATTGGAGGAATTTCCGCCATATTGGAAAATGGCGGACAAAATCGAGAAAACGTTTAATAACTTGGTTCTACTTAACCGATTAACACGTAATTAGGCTTCAATTGTAGATCACCTTCAAACACATAATTCACCTCTCAAGATATTTTGTCCTACAACTAACCGGAAGTTCACAATCTGACTCTGAAGATTAGCCCCATATAAAAATGGGAATTTAAAGTATTTTATGGTTTCTATATTCAGAATACATTTCCAAAATCGAGAAAAAGTATAATAACTCTGGTTCTAATAACCCGATTAACAAGTTATTAGGCTTCAATTGTAGATTACTATCAAACACATAATTTATCCTAAGATATGTTGTCCTACAACTAACCGGAAGTTCACAATTCAGCCCGGAAGGTAAGGCAAATCTAATTTTTGAGTATTTCGAAACGGTTTCAAGCGAAATAAATGCAAAGAGGGTTTTAAACCTAAAATATATTATTCCCATTATATTTTTACCTCTTTAAGTGACGATGACGTCACGGAGAGGTATTATACTGGACGTGTGTGTGGGGGGTGTCTGTCTGTCTGTGTGTCGGTCACCGCGTCCGCAATTGGCAAATCGGAGCAAACGTGTTCGCAGTAATTTTTGGCTCTACTCCCAACGTTAGGATCAAGAAGTGCGTGGCGATCGGCTAGGGTTACGAGAAACGTATAGCCTTAGGGCTTCAACCAAAAGTTCATGCAATTGCGGATTTCTTATCATTTATTGTGAATCAATCGCCTTATATACCCTAAATTTCGAAAAATTGTTAAAGGGGCATACGCTAGAATTCAAACGTCAACAATAGCTATGTTTAAAATTATTTTAGGAATTAAGTTTCTTAAAACGACTTCAGTAACGACTGAAGTAATTAATATCAGTTATATTTTCTTAATTATTCAAGAATAACCTCTTAATTGCGTCTCGTATCGGAGATGTATATTTTGGTTTACCAACTTGTATATTAGTATATTAGTATATTTATCAACATTGGTTAAGCTTAAGTTTAATCATAGTCCTCTACTTGAGGTTGAGCCTCAAAATCTCTATGTTCATTTGAGCAAGACACTCCCTTGCATTGTCTACAAATTGAAGAACAGACTGGACCAGTTTTACCGCATTCACATTTCAAGTCACAGACTTCTTTGCATTTACGAGGGATCATCAGAGAGTATATACTGCCGTATACGCCAGTTCGCTGACGTATATTCACTGGCGTATACGGCAGTGGGTGTGGCGGATGGGAGGGGGGTTCATTACTCCCCCTCTTTTTATTCTTCTCTCTAGGCGGTGGCAGTCTGCAGGCAGGGGAGGGGCGCATTGCTAAGGGGGGGAATTGATAACGTCACGTATCACGTGATGGTGTTGGCGGGAATTTTGAACTTATTTTATAGTGTATTGGTATGACGTCACGTAATTTATTGGTGTTGAAGGCGCTCAATGTCCATAGTGGTATTATTTAGGTGTATTTTGAGGATATTGTGTACATTTAGGGGATGATTTATTGGTAATTCTATAGGTTCTGTAGGTCCTTTCTACACCCAACCTTCCCGTAATGTAATTCTGTGTATGATTTTAAGGTATCTCCATGTATGCTTATGTTTCTCTTCTATTAAAGAACCAGTTTTAATTGAGATAAGTTTTACGTGGTTTATTGAAATTTAAGCTACATCGCGGTTCTTGGTGTACTCATGTTTTGTATTGTTATTATTTTGGTGTATCTGTAGGATATTGTGTACATTTAGGGTATGATTTTGTGGTAATTCTATAAGTTCAAGTAAACCCTTTCTACACCCACCCTTCCCGTAATGTTGTTTTTTGTGTGATTTTAAGGTCTCTCCATGTATGCTTATGTTATACTAAAGAACTAGTTTTAATTGAGGTATGGTTTACGTAGTTTAAGCTACGATGCGGTTCTACAGTCGGGTGTTCTCCTGTTTTATACTGGTTATTGAGTTACAGGGTTAAAACAATAGTACATTTTAATATCATAAAAAGGGAATTACGGCAGTTTTCACACAATTTGTAGGCTTTTTCTATGGTAGATTCTGGTTGGTTTATGCTATATAAGATATTGTAAGATAGTTTTATGCTATTGGATGCTTATTCTATGGTTGATCCGGGTAGGTTTATGCTATATTAGATCATGAAGGATAGGTTTATGAGAGGCCTAGTCTATGGTAAATGCCGAAAAAGATAGGTTTATGCTATTGTAGGCTTATTTTATGGTAGATAATGGTAGGTTTATGCTATATTAGGTCGTGAAAGATAGGCTTATGCTAGGTTTATTCTTTGGTAAATGCTGAAAAAGATAGCCTTTTGGTATTTTAGACTTATTCTATGTTAGATCCTGGCAGGCTTATGCTGTATTACATTCTTTGTTAATTGCTGCAAAAATATACTCTAATGCTATCTTATTCTATGGTAGATCCTAGGTGTTTTTAAAATAGCTTCGTACATGCATTTTATAACTTGATCATTCAAAAGGTTGTAGTGAAATTTCTCGTTCAGTTTCCCTGCCTCAGCCTTTGTTAGAGTGAAGACTCTACCCTCGTTGAATACTATCTCCCCTCCATAACGGTTATTTTTATTTTCAAGTTCAAGTAACGATAATTACCCCTGTCGCCACTTTTTAGAGCTGAATAGATCTCCGTCCACTCCTCCATAAATTCCTTCAAAACGTCTTCGGTAACAATAGTTCCCTCCTTCTTTGGCTCGTACCCATTCACCCCTAACACCGCAGAGCATTCAGTACTTAAGTCTAACACGGGCGTTCACGCGGTAATCTCCGACATTGGTGGACATTCTTACGACAGGTCTTTACAGCTTAAAAGGTTACAACCGAATGATCTTTATTGCGAGATTTTGTTGATAGCGGGGGTTGATAATTAGCCTGAGGGTATATTGACTGATGCTTTTTTATTGTCCTTTATTGGTCACCCACCAGGTGGTTAAGGGCCTTAAAAGGGGGGGGATTTGTATTATCAATGGATCTGTATTTAGATTGATTTAAGACTCACACAAACGTGTTAAGACATTCCATCTGTTTTTTATTTATACGTAACCACGTTCAGACGTTCGATGTTTGATCCTTAAAGATAGTCTTAGGTTATTTTAGGCTTATGCTGTATTAGTTCTTGAAAGATAGGCTTTTGCTAGGTTTATTCTATGTTACTGGTAAGTTTATGCTATATTAGAGTTTGAAAGATAGGTTTATGCCAATTTAATCTTAATACGACATTCAGTGTCACTTAACTCTAGAGGTATTGTAGGATATTGTGTACATTTAGGGGATAATTTATTGGTAATTCTATAGGCTCAGTAGACCCTTTCTACACCCACCCATCCTGTAATGCTATTCTCTGTATGATTTTGAGGTCTCTATGTATGCTTATGTTATACCAAACAACTAGTTTTAATTGAGATATGGTTTACATTGCAAAATACATTTATAAATTTAGCTACGACGCGGTTCTAGGTGTGACTCTGGCCTTTTGTATTGTTATTATTTTGGTGTATCTTTAGGATATTGGGTACATTTGGGGTATGATTTAGTGGTAATTCTATAGGTTTAATAGACCCTTTCTTCACACACCCTTCCCGTAATGTTATTCTGTGTATGATTTTGAGGTCTCCATGTATGCTTATGTTTCTCTTATATTAAAGAACCAGTTTTAATTGAGATATGGTTTACATTGAAAAAGATACAAATTAAGTTACGATGATGTTCTAGGTGTACACCTGTTTTGTATTGGTTATTGAGCTACAGGGTTAAAACGATAGCACATTTTAATATCATATAAAAGGGGAATTACGGCATTTTTTACTCTAATCGGTAGCCGATAATTAGTTAAAATGAACAAATATTACTAAAAAACTAAGAGCCTAAGAATTACACTAGTTTTGATACGATTTGGTGAATAAATACAATACTAATTGACTAAAATTCAAAGGCTTATGCTATTGTAGATCCTGAAAAATATAGGTTTATGCTATTGTATGCCTGTTCTATGGTAGATCGTGGTAGGTTTATGCTGTTACTGGTAAGTTTATTCTAGGTTATTCTATGGTAGATCCTGGTAGGTTTATGCTAGGCTTATTCTATAGTAGATCCGGGTAGGTTTATGTTATATTAGGCTTAATCGATGATAGATCCTGGTAGGTTTATGCTATAATAGATCTTCAAAGATAGGTTTATGCTAATGTAAGCTTATTATGTTAGATCCTGTAAAAGATGGGCTTATGCTAGGTTATTCTATGATAGATCCTGAAAGAGAGGTTTATGCTAGTTTATTCTAGTTGTATAGGCGGAAGAATCAAAGTTTGTATTAGGTTTAGAACATTGAACACTACTAAAATACACATTAATAATGATTAAAATACTAACATTTCCATAATACTATCTTAAAAACCCAATTTCACCATGCAAAAGTTCCTTATTAGAAATTAATACTGAATTTCATACGAACAATACTAAATCACACTTGATTTATATACGATACATACAAAGGTTATAGCAGAATACTACTAAAATGCACATGAATATTGCTTAAAATACTTGCATTTCCATAATACTATATTAAAAAATCACCAATTTCACCATCCACAAGTGGCTTATTAGAAATTACTACCGGTTTTTTCATACGAATAATACTAAACCACACTTGATTTATATACAATACATGCAAAAGTTATAGATGAATACTTCTAAAATGCACATGAATATTGATTAAAATACTGGCATTTACTTAATACTACCTAAAAAACACCAATTTTACCCTTGCACAAGTTACTTATTAGAGACTAATACCGAATTTCATACGAACAATACTAAGTCACACTTGATTTATATACGATACATGCAAAAGTTATAGCTGAATACTGGCTAAAATACACATGACTATTGATTAAAATACTGGCATTTATATAACACAAGCTAAAAAAACAACAACTCTACCATGCACAAGTGGATTATTAGAAATTAATACTGAATTTCATATGAACAATACTAAATCACACTTGATTTATATACGATACATGCAAAAGTTATAGCAGAATACTTCTAAAATGCACATGAATATTGATTAAAATACTGGCATTTACTTAATACTACCTAAAAAACACCAATTTTACCTGGCACAAGTTCCTTATTAGAAATTAATACTGAACTTCATACGAATAATACTAAAGTACACACGAATATTGACTAAAATATCGATATTGTTATAATGCAAAGTGAAACATACCCTTTTTTATGAAGCAAAAGATGTTTTGTATTAACTATGATGCTTCTACAATTCTATTTCATCTCGAAAGTCACTGCCGTACCTGATTTAAATCTATGGTGAATCATCTGACCATTCGTCATATTTTTTCTATTTAGCACACATTTTAAGGGACATTTTTACCAAAACAAGAATTACATAGTACGTAAGGTGCATCGGAGGAAACACGTGATTTCTTACTAATCTTGTCAACAACCATTTTCTCCAGAGTTCGGAAGTGAAATGACTCTCTATAGTTTACAAAAGTCCCTTTTTGCCACCCAACAGGTGTGTGTTATATGACATTAAGGGGGTGCAGGGGGTCGAACTTGGTTCATATCCCCATCTGTTTTTTAGTTATACGTAAACATGTCCAGGCGTGTCTTAATGGGTTTTGGGGGGGGGTCGAATCATTTGTATTGTTATGAATGGAATTTGTATTTAGAGTGATTTATTGCTCACACAAATGTGTTATGTCCAAGTTTATGTCCTTGAGGGGGGGTGTGACTCATCCTACCGGGGGGGGGCAAACATGTAATTGACTCCAGGTGGTTGGCCCGAGGGCATTATCCTGACAAGTCTCAACAAGTTATGTTTTTGTAGCGTTAGCAGAAATTAATAAGTATTATTAGACCGAAGCATTGACCTAAACGTACTATATTTATCAAAATTATCAGCCGTTTAATCAAAAATGTGTGGCAAAACGTAAAACAGTAATGTATTCACAACGCATTTCGTGTTAGAAGTAAAAATCAATCGAAACGTTTTTGATCAACTACGATACTTTTCTTCGAAACGAAAATGCTAATTTACAATGCCTAAAATCCCATAGGAATACATGGGAAAATGAATAAACCACCGAAACGAAATCAGTCGTTTAGCATACATTTTACCGAAACGAAAAGGGTCATTTGAAAAACATTTCAAATTGTTAAAAACGTTGAGTTAAATTTTAGCAAAATTTATCAAAATTACTCTATGTTTCACCAAAAACACTTTTAATTTCAGCAAAATTTCACACCGATTAAGAATTTGGGATACATACCTTAACGGTGCATACTCCACAAACAATAAGCCTACACAACGAATCAAATTTTGACAGGTTGAGAAAAAAGAGGAGAGTACGTAAAACCCGGTCCACGCCTTAACAGTGGCCGGGCATCTTGTTTCCCATGCATTTTTATGGAATTACAGAAGATGTAAATTATTATTTTTCGCTTTGGTCGGTGGCAAAGTAATTGATTCAAAAAAATGTTGCTAATGATATACAAATGGTGTACGGAACTAGGCATTATGTTCTAGAAGTTTCGAATTGAAAAAGGGGGTGGGGTGGCAAGAGCTGAAGAAGCTCACTATCCACCAAACATCAAAGGTAAACCTAATTTAAGAGTGGAACCTTGCGTTGACAAAGCATCCATGTTTCTGTGCGGCATATTTTAGCGCCCTTGGCTGGACGCTAAAATATGCCGCACAGAAATCTACCACCAATTCAAATTTACCGCCAACATCATCACGTGACGTCATCAATTCCTCCCCACCTCCATCCCCCCAACCCATTCCTTTTCTAATTTAGTCTATGAGAGATCCACAGAGTGATTTATGGCTTTTGGGGGTTTCACAACTAGCCATTTATTTAAATATTATTATCCATGTCAGAATATATTACGGTGTAACTTTCTAGGATGTTTTCTTACATTGTATATAAATTTTGTCTAAAATTGTCAGATATATTACAGTCTAACTTTCTAGGATGTTTTCTTACACTTTTCACAACTAGCCTTCCATTTAAATGTTATTATCCATCTCAGAATATATTACAGTGTATCTTTCTATGATGTTTTCTTACATTGTATATAAATTTTGTCTAAAATAGTACTTATAATTGTGTATTTTCTTAATGACATTTTACCGTGCTAATATATTTTTGCTTGAGTCATGCCTTAAGAGTTTAGTTTAGTATTTTTATATAATAGTTAAACTTTTTCTGAAGCAGTGTAATTTCTGCTGTGCCCACTCAAAAGCCATAAATCACTCTGTGGATCTCTCATAGACTAAATTAGAAAAGGAATGGGTTGGGGGGATGGAGGTGGGGAGGAATTGATGACGTCACGTGATGATGTTGGCGGTAAATTTGAATTGGTGGTAGATTTCTGTGCGGCATATTTTAGCGTCCAGCCAAGGACGCTAAAATATGCCGCACAGAAACATGGATGCTTTGTCAACGCAAGGTTCCACTCTTAAATTAGGTTTACCTTTGATGTTTGGTGGATAGTGAGCTTCTTCAGCTCTTGCCACCCCACCCCCTTTTTCAATTCGAAAATTCTAGAACATAATGCCTAGTTCCGTACACCATTTGTATATCATTAGCAACATTTTTTTGAATCAATTACTTTGCCACCGACCAAAGCGAAAAATAATAATTTACATCTTCTGTAATTCCATAAAAATGCATGGGAAACAAGATGCCCGGCCACTGTTAAGGCGTGGACCGGGTTTTACGTACTCTCCTCTTTTTTCTCAACCTGTCAAAATTTGATTCGTTGTGTAGGCTTATTGTTTGTGGAGTATGCACCGTTAAGGTATGTATCCCAAATTCTTAATCGGTGTGAAATTTTGCTGAAATTAAAAGTGTTTTTGGTGAAACATAGAGTAATTTTGATAAATTTTGCTAAAATTTAACTCAACGTTTTTAACAATTTGAAATGTTTTTCAAATGACCCTTTTCGTTTCGGTAAAATGTATGCTAAACGACTGATTTCGTTTCGGTGGTTTATTCATTTTCCCATGTATTCCTATGGGATTTTAGGCATTGTAAATTAGCATTTTCGTTTCGAAGAAAAGTATCGTAGTTGATCAAAAACGTTTCGATTGATTTTTACTTCTAACACGAAATGCGTTGTGAATACATTACTGTTTTACGTTTTGCCACACATTTTTGATTAAACGGCTGATAATTTTGATAAATATAGTACGTTTAGGTCAATGCTTCGGTCTAATAATACTTATTAATTTCTGCTAACGCTACAAAAACATAACTTGTTGAGACTTGTCAGGATAATGCCCTCGGGCCAACCACCTGGAGTCAATTACATGTTTGCCCCCCCCGGTAGGATGAGTCACACCCCCCCTCAAGGACATAAACTTGGACATAACACATTTGTGTGAGCAATAAATCACTCTAAATACAAATTCCATTCATAACAATACAAATGATTCGACCCCCCCCAAAACCCATTAAGACACGCCTGGACATGTTTACGTATAACTAAAAACAGATGGGGATATGAACCAAGTTCGACCCCCTGCACCCCCTTAATGTCATATAACACACACCTGTTGGGTGGCAAAAAGGGACTTTTGTAAACTATAGAGAGTCATTTCACTTCCGAACTCTGGAGAAAATGGTTGTTGACAAGATTAGTAAGAAATCACGTGTTTCCTCCGATGCACCTTACGTACTATGTAATTCTTGTTTTGGTAAAAATGTCCCTTAAAATGTGTGCTAAATAGAAAAAATATGACGAATGGTCAGATGATTCACCATAGATTTAAATCAGGTACGGCAGTGACTTTCGAGATGAAATAGAATTGTAGAAGCATCATAGTTAATACAAAACATCTTTTGCTTCATAAAAAAGGGTATGTTTCACTTTGCATTATAACAATATCGATATTTTAGTCAATATTCGTGTGTACTTTAGTATTATTCGTATGAAGTTCAGTATTAATTTCTAATAAGGAACTTGTGCATGGTAAAATTGGTGTTTTTTAGGTAGTATTAAGTAAATGCCAGTATTTTAATCAATATTCATGTGCATTTTAGAAGTATTCTGCTATAACTTTTGCATGTATCGTATATAAATCAAGTGTGATTTAGTATTGTTCATATGAAATTCAGTATTAATTTCTAATAATCCACTTGTGCATGGTAGAGTTGTTGTTTTTTTAGCTTGTGTTATATAAATGCCAGTATTTTAATCAATAGTCATGTGTATTTTAGCCAGTATTCAGCTATAACTTTTGCATGTATCGTATATAAATCAAGTGTGACTTAGTATTGTTCGTATGAAATTCGGTATTAGTCTCTAATAAGTAACTTGTGCAAGGGTAAAATTGGTGTTTTTTAGGTAGTATTAAGTAAATGCCAGTATTTTAATCAATATTCATGTGCATTTTAGAAGTATTCATCTATAACTTTTGCATGTATTGTATATAAATCAAGTGTGGTTTAGTATTATTCGTATGAAAAAACCGGTAGTAATTTCTTATAAGCCACTTGTGGATGGTGAAATTGGTGATTTTTTAATATAGTATTATGGAAATGCAAGTATTTTAAGCAATATTCATGTGCATTTTAGTAGTATTCTGCTATAACCTTTGTATGTATCGTATATAAATCAAGTGTGATTTAGTATTGTTCGTATGAAATTCAGTATTAATTTCTAATAAGGAACTTTTGCATGGTGAAATTGGGTTTTTAAGATAGTATTATGGAAATGTTAGTATTTTAATCAATATTAATGTGTATTTTAGTAGTGTTCAATGTTCTAAACCTAATACAAACTTTGATTCTTCCGCCTATACAACTAGAATAAACTAGCATAAACCTCTCTTTCAGGATCTATCATAGAATAACCTAGCATAAGCCCATCTTTTACAGGATCTAACATAATAAGCTTACATTAGCATAAACCTATCTTTGAAGATCTATTATAGCATAAACCTACCAGGATCTATCATCGATTAAGCCTAATATAACATAAACCTACCCGGATCTACTATAGAATAAGCCTAGCATAAACCTACCAGGATCTACCATAGAATAACCTAGAATAAACTTACCAGTAACAGCATAAACCTACCACGATCTACCATAGAACAGGCATACAATAGCATAAACCTATATTTTTCAGGATCTACAATAGCATAAGCCTTTGAATTTTAGTCAATTAGTATTGTATTTATTCACCAAATCGTATCAAAACTAGTGTAATTCTTAGGCTCTTAGTTTTTTTAGTAATATTTGTTCATTTTAACTAATTATCGGCTACCGATTAGAGTAAAAAATGCCGTAATTCCCCTTTTATATGATATTAAAATGTGCTATCGTTTTAACCCTGTAGCTCAATAACCAATACAAAACAGGTGTACACCTAGAACATCATCGTAACTTAATTTGTATCTTTTTCAATGTAAACCATATCTCAATTAAAACTGGTTCTTTAATATAAGAGAAACATAAGCATACATGGAGACCTCAAAATCATACACAGAATAACATTACGGGAAGGGTGTGTGAAGAAAGGGTCTATTAAACCTATAGAATTACCACTAAATCATACCCCAAATGTACCCAATATCCTAAAGATACACCAAAATAATAACAATACAAAACAGGAGTACACCTAGAACCGCGTCGTAGCTAAATTTATAAATGTATTTTGCAATGTAAACCATATCTCAATTAAAACTAGTTGTTTGGTATAACATAAGCATACATAGAGACCTCAAAATCATACAGAGAATAGCATTACAGGATGGGTGGGTGTAGAAAGGGTCTACTGAGCCTATAGAATTACCAATAAATTATCCCCTAAATGTACACAATATCCTACAATACCTCTAGAGTTAAGTGACACTGAATGTCGTATTAAGATTAAATTGGCATAAACCTATCTTTCAAACTCTAATTTAGCATAAACTTACCAGTAACATAGAATAACCTAGCATAAGACTATATTTTTCAGCATCTACCAAAGAATAAACCTAGCAAAAGCCTATCTTTCAAGAACTAATACAGCATAAGCCTAAAATAACCTAAGACTATCTTTAAGGATCAAACATCGAACGTCTGAACGTGGTTACGTATAAATAAAAAACAGATGGAATGTCTTAACACGTTTGTGTGAGTCTTAAATCAATCTAAATACAGATCCATTGATAATACAAATCCCCCCCCCTTTTAAGGCCCTTAACCACCTGGTGGGTGACCAATAAAGGACAATAAAAAAGCATCAGTCAATATACCCTCAGGCTAATTATCAACCCCCGCTATCAACAAAATCTCGCAATAAAGATCATTCGGTTGTAACCTTTTAAGCTGTAAAGACCTGTCGTAAGAATGTCCACCAATGTCGGAGATTACCGCGTGAACGCCCGTGTTAGACTTAAGTACTGAATGCTCTGCGGTGTTAGGGGTGAATGGGTACGAGCCAAAGAAGGAGGGAACTATTGTTACCGAAGACGTTTTGAAGGAATTTATGGAGGAGTGGACGGAGATCTATTCAGCTCTAAAAAGTGGCGACAGGGGTAATTATCGTTACTTGAACTTGAAAATAAAAATAACCGTTATGGAGGGGAGATAGTATTCAACGAGGGTAGAGTCTTCACTCTAACAAAGGCTGAGGCAGGGAAACTGAACGAGAAATTTCACTACAACCTTTTGAATGATCAAGTTATAAAATGCATGTACGAAGCTATTTTAAAAACACCTAGGATCTACCATAGAATAAGATAGCATTAGAGTATATTTTTGCAGCAATTAACAAAGAATGTAATACAGCATAAGCCTGCCAGGATCTAACATAGAATAAGTCTAAAATACCAAAAGGCTATCTTTTTCAGCATTTACCAAAGAATAAACCTAGCATAAGCCTATCTTTCACGACCTAATATAGCATAAACCTACCATTATCTACCATAAAATAAGCCTACAATAGCATAAACCTATCTTTTTCGGCATTTACCATAGACTAGGCCTCTCATAAACCTATCCTTCATGATCTAATATAGCATAAACCTACCCGGATCAACCATAGAATAAGCATCCAATAGCATAAAACTATCTTACAATATCTTATATAGCATAAACCAACCAGAATCTACCATAGAAAAAGCCTACAAATTGTGTGAAAACTGCCGTAATTCCCTTTTTATGATATTAAAATGTACTATTGTTTTAACCCTGTAACTCAATAACCAGTATAAAACAGGAGAACACCCGACTGTAGAACCGCATCGTAGCTTAAACTACGTAAACCATACCTCAATTAAAACTAGTTCTTTAGTATAACATAAGCATACATGGAGAGACCTTAAAATCACACAAAAAACAACATTACGGGAAGGGTGGGTGTAGATAGGGTTTACTTGAACTTATAGAATTACCACAAAATCATACCCTAAATGTACACAATATCCTACAGATACACCAAAATAATAACAATACAAAACATGAGTACACCAAGAACCGCGATGTAGCTTAAATTTCAATAAACCACGTAAAACTTATCTCAATTAAAACTGGTTCTTTAATAGAAGAGAAACATAAGCATACATGGAGATACCTTAAAATCATACACAGAATAACATTACGGGAAGGTTGGGTGTAGAAAGGACCTACAGAACCTATAGAATTACCAATAAATCATCCCCTAAATGTACACAATATCCTCAAAATACACCTAAATAATACCACTATGGACATTGAGCGCCTTCAACACCAATAAATTACGTGACGTCATACCAATACACTATAAAATAAGTTCAAAATTCCCGCCAACACCATCACGTGATACGTGACGTTATCAATTCCCCCCCTTAGCAATGCGCCCCTCCCCTGCCTGCAGACTGCCACCGCCTAGAGAGAAGAATAAAAAGAGGGGGAGTAATGAACCCCCCTCCCATCCGCCACACCCACTGCCGTATACGCCAGTGAATATACGTCAGCGAACTGGCGTATATCTACTGGCGTATACGGCAGTATATACTCTCTATCATCTGCAGAAGCTCAGCTGGAGCAGGTTGTAGAGTGGTATAACGATTGGTTTCAGTTCATATCCTACTTGTCTCCAACCCCATTCTCTAGCAATTAGGCTGCTTCCAAGCCACGTGTGAACTTTGGGATAAACTCTATTTGAATGCTACTTTGCTGCCGCACTTGTTGGTGGAAGAGAAGCTAATTCAAAAGCTCAATTTCATAATCTTCATTTAAAGTATACACTTGGTTTTGTCAACTTTGTTTCACACGCTTTTAATTCAACTTTAGCCGTATTGAAAAGTGTGGGCGAACAATGGTATATATTAAAACATTAAGTTTTATGATGTTTTACCCTCTCCCGTACTATAAATTATAGCTCTTGTCAGGAAAGAAACAAAATTTGTCAGTAATAGGAACTATATGTTTAATTTTGGAAACGTATTCTGAAAATAGAAACCATAAATGCTTTAAATCCCCATTTTTTATATGAGACTAATCTTCAGGGTCAGATTGTGAACTTCCGGTTAGTTGTAGCACAAAATATTTTAAAAGGTAAATTATGTGTTCGAAGGTGATCTACAATTGACGCCTAATTGCGTGTTAATCGGTTAAGCAGAACCGGAGTTATTAAACATTTTCTCGATTTTGTCCGCCATTTTCCAATATGGCGGAAATTCTTCCAATGGGAGAGTGTGGGAGACCACACCACGTTAAAGAGCGCCCAAAAATCTATAAGATCTGAAATTTTCAGCTTTGTTTCAATTTGTTGCGGGTTAAAACCTATTTTTCCTGTACTAAAATACGACAGCAGCTCTACTATGCGCTAATTTACTCTCACCTAACATTTTGCATTACGATATGGGGCAACACATCAAAATACAATCTGAATCGACTACTAATACTTCAAAAAAGAGCTCTAAGAATAGTGGACAATAAACCATATTTGGCACCAACCGCCCCGATATTTAAATCCCTCCAGGTCCTTTCTATCTATCAACTATATGAATTTGCTTGTTTATTACTGATTTTTAAATCACTGAAATCTAACATATTTAACCCGTTTCTTTTACGCACTCCGTCCGAGCACCATACACGACAATACCTATTATTGGAAATAGAATACGCGCGCACTTCTGCAAAATTCAATTCTATCTTTTGTAAAATGACTAAACAATTCAATGACCTAAACCCTTCCCTAAATATAAGCATAGGTAAATTTAAAACTGTAGCGCTACTAGTATAAAACATTCTTTCAACACTCGATTATAGATTTGATTATAGGTTTCTTCCTTTTGTCCTCACCTTATCCTTAACTTCCTGGCTATGTTTATGCCCAATTAATTGTTTTCTATCAAAAAATGAACGTTGATTGCCCGCGATAATAGTACACTAGCTTAAAACCCCGCTCTTAGAGGGTTTCCACGAAATTTTCAGATTCAAATTTCCTGACTTTTCCAGGTTTCCCCTGACGTTTTCCACGAGCTTCGCTATTTCGGTGTCTGGGTTAACGTGATCTGGCTAAAACCGCGCTGAAAAGTTCACCTATATGGATGCTTGAACCGCGAATAGTTTAGCCACTTGACCAAAATGTCATGACCTTTTTGTCCCATTTTGAAATTCACTGACCAATAATTATAGCCTCTTACTAAATACTAACGCTTAACAGCGTAGAAGTGAATTAAAAGTTAAAAATAAACCGCTTCTACTTCATATATCTTTGAGTGTAGAGAGTTTGTGTCGTTAAAAAGGAGCAAAATAACAATGAACCAATTTGAATTTCTTGGGAATAACCGGTATTTTAAATACAGGTAAAATTTGTATTTTCATATTCGTAATGTTGCCGTCGACGCAATTCCAACGGACTTAAAAACTTTAACTTCATTAAATATTTTTAAAGATAGAATTTCAGAGCACATAAAAAAGAAATGATCCATGAATAACTAGTTTCCGTCTATACTTTATAACGTACTGTAATCAATACATATTTTTATGTTTTCAACTCAATTCTTATTTCAATTGAATTTTAAATTAATTCATATCTCAAATCTTTTAACTCAATCCTAATTTTTGATGGATTTCAAATAAGTTTCATATATTAATTGTACTATAATTTCAATCTGTATTTTAAATTAATTTAGGACGCTCACGCAAACCAGTAATTTATTACTGATGAGCATATCCCAATAAAGCTTTTTTATTATTATTATTATTTTGCTATAGGTGTGGTCATGTAACAAGACCGAGCTTTGTGATGGTGTTTTGTATGTCTTTCTATGTGTGTGTTTGTAGCCCCGGATACACGAAAATCAATCGTGGATAGATAATGATTAAGGCAAGATCCCCTACCACAATGGAGCTCCTAATATGAAAGAACACTAGCGCTATGGCACGAGTTAACAGCAGTTTTCCTGACTTCGGATGGACGTTGAACAAGTTTGTCGGGACCCTTGATAAGAAAAGATCCTCTTCGGCTCTTGGGAAAGAAACAAAATCGGCATCATCATCCGGTTAGATTGCGGCAATCCGCAGGCTTAGGATTACTTTGATGGATGAGTGTATCGAAGCCGATTTGTTGGACATATTATATAGAAAAATTATTTTCTTTATAGAAAGGTTTGATGGGTTTGCGCGGGAGGATGGGAAGTGCGGGCATGATAGCTTGAATAAGAGATTAATTTTCAGGCGGAGAGGGCACTATGTACTAAATCTGAGCCACTGTTATTAAATTATAGGTGTCGTTGAAAAGTTCTCCTGTTCCTTCAATATATAATGTATATTAATAATGAAATTAAAACTACTTTCATTACGCAATAAATATTTTTAAAACGTTTTTTATTAAAAACGGAGACGACTAGTTTCGCTACTTTGTTACAAAGGCATCATCAGGTCTGATCTGTCGCTCGCTAAAATTCGATTTAGGAAACCGCATGATTCGGGTCACGTGTCGTCCGTTGCGGGTACTTTGTATTCACCCCTATGCCACAATTCAGGTAAAAATCTCGCGGGGCCGTTATCTCGATTTAGACATTTTTCTTTTTTAAGGATATTCATAGATTCGTGTAGGTCAAGTTTAAAATATTGGTCTAACATTATTAGGTTTTTTGCATTATTAAACAGTATAGAATGGTTAGGGTTTAAGTCGATGTGTTCTGCCAGTGCTGACGAACCACATCTTTTGTTATTAATATCATTTTTATGTTCATTGAATCTAAATTAAAAATTACGGATAGATTGGCCGATATATACCATTCCACATGAACATGGGATTTCATATACTCCAAATTTTTCTAACGTTTTGATTTTTTCCTTTAAGGGGGTGATTGAAGATTGGATTTTGTTTAGAGGTCGAAAGATGGGTTTTATCCCATTGGTACTAAAAAGATTACCTATACTTTCACTTACACCTTTGATATACGGTAACACTACTATTGGTTTATCTTTAAATTCGCTGATCCCGTAGGAAACACTTGGATGCAAAAACTCTAATTCTCCTTAATTTTGGATTTAGAATTACTGGGTGATTAAATTCAAGATCGTAGAAACCTTCAACAACTGATACTGCATCTGCGGATCCCGTGGAAATCTGGACTATCTCACCTTTATGATAGACCGCACAGAGGAACCAAATAAAATATAATTGGTGACGAGGACTCTATTCAACAAACGCAGCAGCCTAAAAAAAATTTCCGGAAAATTCGCCGTCTACTGCGCTAGAACTTCTCCGACCGTAAAAAACCAGTCTTATCTAATCTACTGAAGACGATCTCTACTACAACAATAACGTCAAACGTCATAACGCTCGCTGATCCCGTAGGAAACACTTGGATGCAAAAACTAATTCTCCTTAATTTTGGATTTAGAATTACTGGGTGATTAAATTCAAGATCGTAGAAACCTTCAACAACTGATACTGCATCTGCGGATCCCGTGGAAATCTGGACTATCTCACCTTTATGATAGACCGCACAGAGGAACCAAATAAAATATAATTGGTGACGAGGACTCTATTCAACAAACGCAGCAGCCTAAAAAAAAATTTCCGGAAAATTCGCCGTCTACTGCGCTAGAACTTCTCCGACCGTAAAAAACCAGTCTTATCTAATCTACTGAAGACGATCTCTACTACAACAATAACGTCAAACGTCATAACGCTCGCTGATCCCGTAGGAAACACTTGGATGCAAAAACTAATTCTCCTTAATTTTGGATTTAGAATTACTGGGTGATTAAATTCAAGATCGTAGAAACCTTCAACAACTGATACTGCATCTGCGGATCCCGTGGAAATCTGGACTATCTCACCTTTATGATAGACCGCACAGAGGAACCAAATAAAATATAATTGGTGACGAGGACTCTATTCAACAAACGCAGCAGCCTAAAAAAAAATTTCCGGAAAATTCGCCGTCTACTGCGCTAGAACTTCTCCGACCGTAAAAAACCAGTCTTATCTAATCTACTGAAGACGATCTCTACTACAACAATAACGTCAAACGTCATAACGCTCGCTGATCCCGTAGGAAACACTTGGATGCAAAAACTCTAATTCTCCTTAATTTTGGATTTAGAATTACTGGGTGATTAAATTCAAGATCGTAGAAACCTTCAACAACTGATACTGCATCTGCGGATCCCGTGGAAATCTGGACTATCTCACCTTTATGATAGACCGCACAGAGGAACCAAATAAAATATAATTGGTGACGAGGACTCTATTCAACAAACGCAGCAGCCTAAAAAAAAATTCCGGAAAATTCGCCGTCTACTGCGCTAGAACTTCTCCGACCGTAAAAAACCAGTCTTATCTAATCTACTGAAGACGATCTCTACTACAACAATAACGTCAAACGTCATAACGCTCGCTGATCCCGTAGGAAACACTTGGATGCAAAAACTAATTCTCCTTAATTTTGGATTTAGAATTACTGGGTGATTAAATTCAAGATCGTAGAAACCTTCAACAACTGATACTGCATCTGCGGATCCCGTGGAAATCTGGACTATCTCACCTTTATGATAGACCGCACAGAGGAACCAAATAAAATATAATTGGTGACGAGGACTCTATTCAACAAACGCAGCAGCCTAAAAAAAATTTCCGGAAAATTCGCCGTCTACTGCGCTAGAACTTCTCCGACCGTAAAAAACCAGTCTTATCTAATCTACTGAAGACGATCTCTACTACAACAATAACGTCAAACGTCATAACGCTCGCTGATCCCGTAGGAAACACTTGGATGCAAAAACTCCAATTCTCCTTAATTTTGGATTTAGGTAAATATACATTAAATTTCAATAATCTAAAATCCCCAAAAACTGCGTGATCCGCGAGCGTTTCACTCTTACTTTTGACCTCTTTTCTTGTTCTCTGCTAATATGTTCTTTAGCTACTAAGTTTTTGTATAGTAATTCATAAATTTAACCCTTTGCCCTGTTAGTTCTATTAATCATAAGCGACATTGAAACATGCCTGTTAATATGTTCTTTAGCTACTAAGTTTTGTATATTAATTCATAAATTTGACCCTTGCCCTATTAGTTCTATTAATCATAAGCGACATTGAAACATGCCTGTTAATACTAGACGTGACAAAAATAACTCTACTTCAGACCAATTGGTAGATTCTGATAGCGAAGGCGATAATCCTAACCCAATTTTAAATGAGCTAAAACGGCTCTCGCGGAAAATAGATGATATGAATAAGAACCTCACTGATACTAAAACAAAGTTGAGGCCATTGATGTAAAACAATCTAATATTGAAGCTAAGCTAACGTTAATGCAAGCAAGTATAAAAGAAATTGCCCCCCTCCAATCAAGAGTTGATGATATTGAGGAGGAACTGACTAATGTGGATAAGCGAGCGAGGGACGCGTCGGAAAAAAATAGACTAAAAAAATCTGATGATAAGAGGATTACCCGATAATGAAACGGAATCTCGTAATGGCTTGGCTACCGCTGTGGAAGACATATTTGCAAATAAATTGGGATATAATGTGACAGTTAACCCTAGTCAAGTTCAAAGATTGGGAGGATTTACGCAAGGGAGAACTAGAGGAGTACTATTTCGCGCGGATACATATGATCAGAAACTAAACCTACTTAAAAATAATATGAAACTTAGAGGAACGTCAATCTTTATTGAAAACGACTATATGAAACTTAGAGGAACGTCAATCTTTATTGAACACGACTATACTCAAAGTCAATTGCATGCCAGATATCAATTAAGACAATACGCTAAGTCCCAAGGTAACGCTAAGTACAAATATATCTCAACTAAAGTAATAACAATAAATGGGAAATTCTTTAAATTTGATTTTGAAACACAAAAAATTGTACAAACGGACCACTAATTTAACTCAGAATTTTCTAATAAATCTCTATAAATTATCCCTAAAATGTTAAATTTAATACTATCTAATATACGTAGTGCTAGCGCCAACTTCCCTCACCTTTTTAGTACTATGTCCCTCCGTACAGTTCCTATTGGTTAAACTGGTTTTTGGCGAAGGAGCCCTAGTTAAACTAGTTTTTGGCGGTGGAGCCCTAGTTAAACTAGTTTTTGGCTTAGGGGCCCTAGTTAAACTGCTTTTTGGTGGAGAGCCTTATTTAAAATACCTTTTGACGGAGGAGCCCTAGATAAACTGGTTATTGGTGGAGAGCCTTTTTCAAATTACCTTTTGACGGAGGAGCCCTAGTTTAACTGGTTTTTGGCGAAGGAGCCCTAGTTAAAATGGTTTTTGGCGAAGGAACCCTAGTTAAACTGGTTTTTGGCGAAGGAGCCCTAGTTAAACTGGTTTTTGGTGAAGGAGCCCTAGTTAAACTGGTTTTTGGCGGAGGAGCCCTAGTTAAACTGGTTTTTGGCGGAGGAGCCC
Source organism: Phalangium opilio (assembly GCA_019434445.1). Lineage (NCBI taxonomy): Eukaryota > Metazoa > Arthropoda > Arachnida > Opiliones > Phalangiidae > Phalangium > Phalangium opilio. The sequence goes on from JAEQBA010000343.1 coordinate 41,734, forward strand.
TAGTTAAACTGGTTTTGGCGGAGGAGCCCTAGATAAACTGGTTTTTGGTGGAGGAGCCCTAGATGAACTGGTTTTTGGTGGAGGAGCCCTAGATAAACTGGTTATTGTTGGAGAGCCTTATTTAAAATACCTTTTGACTGAGGAGCCCTAGTTTAACTGGTTTTGGTGGAGAGCCTTATTCAAATTACCTTTTGACGGAGGAGCCCTAGTTAAAATGGTTTTTGGCGAAGGAACCCTAGTTAAACTGGATTTTGGTGAAGGAGCCCTAGTTAAACTGGTTTTTGGCGGAGGAGCCCTAGTTAAACTGGTTTTGGCGGAGGAGCCCTAGTTAAACTGGTTTTTGGTAAAGGAGCCTCATTTAAACTGGTTTTTGGCGGAGGAGCCCTAGTTAAACTGGTTTTTGGCGGAGGAGCCATAGATAAACTGGTTATTGGTGGAGGAGCCTCATTTAAACTGGTTTTGGCGGAGGAGCCCTAGTTAAACTAGTTTTTGGCGGAGAAGCCCTAGTTAATCTGGTTTTTGGCGGAGGAACCCTAGTTAAACTGGTTTTTGGTAGAGGAGTCTCATTTAAACTGGTTTTTGGTAGAGGAGCCTCATTTAAATTGGTTTTTGGCGGAGGAGCCTCATTTAAACTGGTTTTTGGCGGAGGAGCCCTAGATAAACTGGTTTTTGGTGGAGGAGCTCTAGTTAAACTGGTTTTGGCGGAGGAGCCCTAGATAAACTGGTTTTTGGTGGAGAACCTTATTTAAATTACCTTTTGACGGAGGAGCCCTAGTTAAACTGGTTTTTGACGGAGGAGCCCTAGTTAAACTGGAGTTTGGCGGAGGAGCCCTAGTTAAACTGGTTTTTCGTGGAGAGCCTTAATTAAAATACCTTTTGACGGAGGAGCCCTAGTTAAACTGGTTTTTGGTGAAGGAGCCCTAGTTAAACTGGTTTTTGGTGAAGGAGCCCTAGTTAAACTGGTTTTTGGCGGAGGAGCCCTAGTTAAACTGGTTTTGGCGGAGGAGCCCTAGTTAAATTGATTTTTGGCGGAGGAGCCCTAGTTAAACTGGTTTTTGGTAAAGGAGCCTCATTTAAACTGGTTTTTGGCGGAGGAGCCCTAGTTAAACTGGTTTTTGGCGGAGGAGCCCTAGTTAAACTGGTTTTTGGTAAAGGAGCCTCATTTAAACTGGTTTTTGGCGGAGGAGCCCTAGTTAAACTGGTTTTTGGCGGAGGAGCCATAGATAAACTGGTTATTGGTGGAGGAGCCTCATTTAAACTGGTTTTTGGCGGAGGAGCCCTAGTTAAACTAGTTTTTGGCGGAGAAGCCCTAGTTAATCTGGTTTTTGGCGGAGGAACCCTAGTTAAACTGGTTTTTGGTAGAGGAGCCACATTTAAACTGGTTTTTGGTAGAGGAGCCTCATTTAAACTGGTTTTTGGCGGAGGAGCCCTAGATAAACTGGTTTTTGGTGGAGGAGCTCTAGTTAAACTGGTTTTGGCGGAGGAGCCCTAGATAAACTGGTTTTTGGTGGAGAACCTTATTTAAATTACCTTTTGACGGAGGAGCCCTAGTTAAACTGGTTTTTGACGGAGGAGCCCTAGTTAAACTGGAGTTTGGCGGAGGAGCCCTAGTTAAACTGGTTTTTCGTGGAGAGCCTTAATTAAAATACCTTTTGACGGAGGAGCCCTAGTTAAACTGGTTTTTGGTGAAGGAGCCCTAGTTAAACTGGTTTTTGGTGAAGGAGCCCTAGTTAAACTGGTTTTTGGCGGAGGAGCCCTAGTTAAACTGGTTTTGGCGGAGGAGCCCTAGTTAAATTGGTTTTTGGCGGAGGAGCCCTAGTTAAACTGGTTTTTGGTAAAGGAGCCTCATTTAAACTGGTTTTTGGCGGAGGAGCCCTAGTTAAACTGGTTTTTGGCGGAGGAGCCCTAGTTAAACTGGTTTTTTGGTAAAGGAGCCTCATTTAAACTGGTTTTTGGCGGAGGAGCCCTAGTTAAACTGGTTTTGGCGGAGGAGCCATAGATAAACTGGTTATTGGTGGAGGAGCCTCATTTAAACTGGTTTTTGGCGGAGGAGCCCTAGTTAAACTAGTTTTTGGCGGAGAAGCCCTAGTTAATCTGGTTTTTGGCGGAGGAACCCTAGTTAAACTGGTTTTTGGTAGAGGAGCCTCATTTAAACTGGTTTTTGGTAGAGGAGCCTCATTTAAACTGGTTTTTGGCGGAGGAGCCTCATTTAACTGGTTTTTGGCGGAGGAGCCCTAGATAAACTGGTTTTGGCGGAGGAGCTCTAGTTAAACTGGTTTTGACGGAGGAGCCCTAGATAAACTGGTTTTTGGTGGAGAACCTTATTTAAATTACCTTTTGACGGAGGAGCCCTAGTTAAACTGGTTTTTGGCGGAGGAGCTCTAGTTAAAACTGGTTTTGGCGGAGGAGCCCTAGATAAACTGGTTTTGGTGGAGAGCCTTATTCAAATTACCTTTTGACGGAGGAGTCCTAGTTAAACTGGAGTTTGGCGGAGGAGCCCTAGTTAAACTGGTTTTTGGTGGAGAGCCTTAATTAAAATACCTTTTGACGGAGGAGCCCTAGTTAAACTGGTTTTTGGTGAAGGAGCCCTAGTTAAACTGGTTTTTGGCGGAGGAGCCCTAGTTAAACTGGTTATTGGTGAAGAGCCTTATTTAAAATACCTTTTGACGGAGGAGCCCTAGTTAAACTGGTTTTTGGCAGAGGAGCCTTATTTAAATTAATTTTTGGCGGAGGAGCCCTAGTTAAACTGGTTTTTGGTAAAGGAGCCTCATTTTAACTGGTTTTTGGTAAAGGAGCCTCATTTAAATTGGTTTTTGGCGGAGGAGCCCTAGTTAAACTGGTTTTTGACGGAGGAGCCCTAGTTAAACTGGTTTTGACGGAGGAGCCCTAGTTAAACTGGTTTTTGGCAGAGGAGCCTTATTTAAACTGATTTTTGGCGGAGGAGCCCTAGTTAAACTGGTTTTTGGCGGAGGAGCCTTATTTAAACTGATTTTTGGCGGAGGATCCCTAGTTAAATTGGTTTTTGGTAAAGGGGCCTCTTTTAAACTGGTTTTTGGTAAAGGAGCCTCATTTAAACTGGTTTTTGGCGGAGGAGCCCTAGTTAAACTTGTTTTTGGCGGAGGAGCCCTAGTTAAACTGGTTTCTGGCAGAGGAGCCCTAGTTAAACTGTTTTTTGGCGGAGGAACCCTCGTCAAACTGGTTTTTGGTAGAGGAGCCTCATTAAAACTGGTTTTTGGCGTAGGAGCCTCATTTAAACTGGTTTTTGGCGGAGGAGCCCTAGATAAACTGGTTATTGGTGGAGAGCCTTATTCAAATTACCTTTTGACGGAGGAGCCCTAGTTAAACTGGTTTTTGGCAGAGGAGCCCTAGTTAAACTAGTTTTTGGCGGTGGAACCCTAGTTAAACTAGTTTTTGGCTTAGGGGCCCTAGTTAAACTGCTTTTTGGTGGAGAGCCTTATTTAAAATACCTTTTGACGGAGGAGCCCTAGATAAACTGGTTATTGGTGGAGAGCCTTATTCAAATTACCTTTTGACGGAGGAGCCCTAGTTTAACTGGTTTTTGGCGAAGGAGCCCTAGTTAAACTGGTTTTTGGCGAAGGAGCCCTAGTTAAACTGGTTTTTGGCGGAGGAGCCATAGATAAACTGGTTATTGGTGGAGGAGCCTCATTTAAACTGGTTTTTGGCGGAGGAGCCCTAGTTAAACTAGTTTTTGGCGGAGAAGCCCTAGTTAATCTGGTTTTTGGCGGAGGAACCCTAGTTAAACTGGTTTTTGGTAGAGGAGCCTCATTTAAACTGGTTTTTTGGTAGAGGAGCCTCATTTAAACTGGTTTTTGGCGGAGGAGCCTCATTTAAACTGGTTTTTGGCGGAGGAGCCCTAGATAAACTGGTTTTTGGCGGAGGAGCTCTAGTTAAACTGGTTTTGGCGGAGGAGCCCTAGATAAACTGGTTTTTGGTGGAGAACCTTATTTAAATTAGCTTTTGACGGAGGAGCCCTAGTTAAACTGGTTTTTGGCGGAGGAGCTCTAGTTAAACTGGTTTTGGCGGAGGAGCCCTAGATAAACTGGTTTTTGGTGGAGAGCCTTATTCAAATTACCTTTTGACGGAGGAGTCCTAGTTAAACTGGAGTTTGGCGGAGGAGCCCTAGTTAAACTGGTTTTTGGTGGAGAGCCTTAATTAAAATACCTTTTGACGGAGGAGCCCTAGTTAAACTGGTTTTTGGTGAAGGAGCCCTAGTTAAACTGGTTTTTGGCGGAGGAGCCCTAGTTAAACTGGTTATTGGTGAAGAGCCTTATTTAAAATACCTTTTGACGGAGGAGCCCTAGTTAAACTGGTTTTTGGCAGAGGAGCCTTATTTAAATTAATTTTTGGCGGAGGAGCCCTAGTTAAACTGGTTTTTGGTAAAGGAGCCTCATTTTAACTGGTTTTTGGTAAAGGAGCCTCATTTTAACTGGTTTTTGGTAAAGGAGCCTCATTTAAATTGGTTTTTGGCGGAGGAGCCCTAGTTAAACTGGTTTTTGACGGAGGAGCCCTAGTTAAACTGGTTTTGACGGAGGAGCCCTAGTTAAACTGGTTTTTGGCAGAGGAGCCTTATTTAAACTGATTTTTGGCGGAGGAGCCCTAGTTAAACTGGTTTTGGCGGAGGAGCCTTATTTAAACTGATTTTTGGCGGAGGATCCCTAGTTAAATTGGTTTTTGGTAAAGGAGCCTCTTTTAAACTGGTTTTTGGCGGAGGAGCCTCATTTAAACTGGTTTTTGGCGGAGGAGCCCTAGATAAACTGGTTATTGGTGGAGAGCCTTATTCAAATTACCTTTTGACGGAGGAGCCCTAGTTAAACTGGTTTTTGGCAGAGGAGCCCTAGTTAAACTGGTTTTTGGCGAAGGAGCTCTAGTTAAACTGGTTTTGGCGGAGGAGCCCTAGATAAACTGGTTTTTGGTGGAGAACCTTATTTAAATTACCTTTTGACGGAGGAGCCCTAGTTAAACTGGTTTTTGGCGGAGGAGCCCTAGTTAAACTGGTTTTTGGCGGAGGAGCCCTAGATAAACTGGTTTTTGGTGGAGAGCCTTATTCAAATTACCTTTTGACGGAGGAGTCCTAGTTAAACTGGAGGTTTGGCGGAGGAGCCCTAGTTAAACTGGTTTTGGTGGAGAGCCTTAATTAAAATACCTTTTGACGGAGGAGCCCTAGTTAAACTGGTTTTTGGTGAAGGAGCCCTAGTTAAACTGGTTTTTGGCGGAGGAGCCCTAGTTAAACTGGTTATTGGTGAAGAGCCTTATTTAAAATACCTTTTGACGGAGGAGCCCTAGTTAAACTGGTTTTTGGCAGAGGAGCCTTATTTAAATTAATTTTTGGCGGAGGAGCCCTAGTTAAACTGTTTTTTGGCGGAGGAACCCTCGTCAAACTGGTTTTTGGTAGAGGAGCCTCATTAAAACTGGTTTTTGGCGGAGGAGCCTCATTTAAACTGGTTTTTGGCGGAGGAGCCCTAGATAAACTGGTTATTGGTGGAGAGCCTTATTCAAATTACCTTTTGACGGAGGAGCCCTAGTTAAACTGGTTTTTGGCAGAGGAGCCCTAGTTAAACTGGTTTTTGGCGAAGGAGCTCTAGTTAAACTGGTTTTGGCGGAGGAGCCCTAGATAAACTGGTTTTTGGTGGAGAACCTTATTTAAATTACCTTTTGACGGAGGAGCCCTAGTTAAACTGGTTTTTGGCGGAGGAGCTCTAGTTAAACTGGTTTTGGCGGAGGAGCCCTAGATAAACTGGTTTTTGGTGGAGAGCCTTATTCAAATTACCTTTTGACGGAGGAGTCCTAGTTAAACTGGAGTTTGGCGGAGGAGCCCTAGTTAAACTGGTTTATGGTGGAGAGCCTTAATTAAAATACCTTTTGACGGAGGAGCCCTAGTTAAACTGGTTTTTGGTGAAGGAGCCCTAGTTAAACTGGTTTTGGCGGAGGAGCCCTAGTTAAACTGGTTATTGGTGGAGAGCCTTATTTAAATTACCTTTTGACGGAGGAGCCCTAGTTAAACTGGTTTTTGGCAGAGGAGCCTTATTTAAATTAATTTTTGGCGGAGGAGCCCTAGTTAAACTGGTTTTTGGTAAAGGAGCCTCATTTTAACTGGTTTTTGGTAAAGGAGCCTCATTTAAATTGGTTTTTGGCGGAGGAGCCCTAGTTAAACTGGTTTTGACGGAGGAGCCCTAGTTAAACTGGTTTTGACGGAGGAGCCCTAGTTAAACTGGTTTTTGGCAGAGGAGCCTTATTTAAACTGATTTTTGGTGGAGGAGCCCTAGTTAAACTGGTTTTTGGCGGAGGAGCCTTATTTAAACTGATTTTTGGCGGAGGATCCCTAGTTAAATTGGTTTTTGGTAAAGGAGCCTCTTTTAAACTGGTTTTTGGTAAAGGAGCCTCATTTAAACTGGTTTTTGGCGGAGGAGCCCTAGTTAAACTTGTTTTTGGCGGAGGAGCCCTAGTTAAACTGGTTTCTGGCAGAGGAGCCCTAGTTAAACTGTTTTTTGGCGGAGGAACCCTCGTCAAACTGGTTTTTGGTAGAGGAGCCTCATTAAAACTGGTTTTTGGCGGAGGAGCCTCAATTAAACTGGTTTTTGAAGGAAGAGCCCTAGATAAACTGGTTATTGGTGGAGAGCCTTATTCAAATTACCTTTTAACGGAGGAGCCCTAGTTAAACTGGTTTTTGGCAGAGGAGCCCTAGTTAAACTGGTTTTTGGCGAAGGAGCCCTAGTTAAACTAGTTTTTGGCGAAGGAGCCCTAGTTAAACTAGTTTTTGGCGGTGGAGCCCTAGTTAAACTAGTTTTTGGCTTAGGGGCCCTAGTTAAACTGCTTTTTGGTGGAGAGCCTTATTTAAAATACCTTTTGACGGAGGAGCCCTAGATAAACTGGTTATTGGTGGAGAGCCTTATTCAAATTACCTTTTGACGGAGGAGCCCTAGTTTAACTGGTTTTTGGTGGAGAGCCTTATTCAAATTACCTTTTGACGGAGGAGCCCTAGTTTAACTGGTTTTTGGCGAAGGAGCCCTAGTTAAACTGGTTTTTGGCGAAGGAGCCCTAGTTAAACTGGTTTTTGGCGAAGGAGCCCTAGTTAAACTGGTTTTTGGTGAAGGAGCCCTAGTTAAACTGGTTTTTGGCGGAGGAGCCCTAGTTAAACTGGCTTTTGGTGAAGGAGCCCTAGTTAAACTGGTTTTTGGCGGAGGAGCCCTAGATGAACTGGTTTTTGGTGGAGGAGCCCTAGATAAACTGGTTATTGTTGGAGAGCTTTATTTAAAATACCTTTTGACGGAGGAGGCCTAGTTAAACTGGTTTTTGGCAGAGGACCCTTATTTAAATTGATTTTTGGCGGAGGAGCCCTAGTTAAACTGGTTTTTGGTAAAGGAGCCTCATTTAAACTGGTTTTTGGCGGAGGAGCCCTAGTTAAACTGGTTTTTGGCGGAGGAGCCATAGATAAACTGGTTATTGGTGGAGGAGCCTCATTTAAACTGGTTTTTGGCGGAGGAGCCCTAGTTAAACTAGTTTTTGGCTTAGGGGCCCTAGTTAAACTGCTTTTTGGTGGAGAGCCTTATTTGAAATACCTTTTGACGGAGGAGCCCTAGATAAACTGGGGAAATCTTTGAAATTTTGGGAAATGCCGTCAGATTTTTTGGGAATTTGATAAGTGTGAAGGACGATACTTTGGAAAAGGTGTCAAATTATTCGGGAATTTGATAAATGTGAAGGACAATATTTTGGAATAGGTGTCGAATTATTCCTGAATTTGATAAATGTGAAGGACGATATTTTGGAAAAGGTGTCAAATTATTCGGGAATTTGATAAATGTGAAGGACGATATTTTGGAAAAGATGTCAAATTATTTGGGAATTTGACAAACGTGAAGGACGATATTTTGGAAAAGGTGTCAAATTATTCGGGAATTTGATAAATGTAAAGGACGATATTTTGGAAAAGGTATAAATTATTCCTGATTTTGATAAATGGGAAATGACGTGTGGCCACCATCAAGTGGTGTTTCTCGGGTAACGCTAAATACCTCAAATTACTGCATACCATTGAGTTCCTCCCTAGTACTCTATTTACATTTCGTTACATCCCGGAATAATGTGACACATGCTCCAAAATATTGCCCTTCACATTTCGGATTGGCCAAGGGTTTGAAATCTCTCTCAAAATATGGTTGATTACAGTTATAAAATTGCCGAATACTTCGACACATTTTTGCGAAATATTGCCATTCACATTTAGCAAATTGCTGAATAATTAAACACCCTTCGAAAATTTTCCGTTCAAACTTAACAAATTCACAAATAATATGACGCCTTTCTAGAATATTTTTTACATTTATCAAATTGCCGAAAAATAGGCACCTTTTCCAAAATATAGTTGCAATAACTTCACGCGATTTCCAAAATATTGATGTTGACGTTTGCTATATTACCCAATAATTTGCCGCCTTTTCCAAAATATGGCTGAAATAACTAGACGGCTTTTCTAAAATATTGATGTTGACATTTGCTAATTGCCCAATAATTTGTCGTCTATTCCAAAATATTGCTGAAATAACTAGACGCTTTTTCTAAAGTATAGTTGCAACAGCTACAAACCTTTTCTAAAAGATTAATGTTGACGTTTGGTACCTTCCCAATAATTTGTCGTTTATCCCAAAATATAGTTGCAAAAACTAGACTCCTTTTCTGAAATATTGATGTTGAACATTTGCTAATTTCCCAATAATTTGACACCTATTCCAAAACATAGTTGCACTAACTTGACGCCTTCAATTTGAAAATTCTGTTCCAAAAAATCTAATTCCCCAAGGATTTGACACATTTTTACCGTTATCAATTATCGAATTCCCAAAAAATTCAACGATTTTCCCAAAACATAGCAGTTCCGCATTATATTTCCGTTCTTTTATAAGAAATGAAGGGTTTCCGTGAGCTTAAAAAATTCCATAGCTACAACTCCGGCGCGAGTACGTCAATTCTTCACAGTCCCCCCTGCTTATTTTGCGAGATTGAATCCGTTATGCGGATAGCGACTTCAATGGTGGTAAGTGCATGGATTTTAAAATTTTCAAAAAAATTTTTCACCAACTTGCGGCGGCCAAATAATTTTTTGACTATTTTTTGGACTCCTCAGGGTCCAATTAATTAGAAACCATTGTTAGTTGGGTGGGTCACGTAAAGTGCAATCCTACCGGGACTACGTTTAGCGGGTGGGGAGGGGGAGGGTGCATAACCAGTGTTATGCCCCCTGGTGATCGTGCCTAAGGGGGTGGGTGTTGGGTGGAATTGATGACATAACGTGATGTTGTTGGCGGGAAATTTCAATTTATAGGGTTTTTTTTCGTGTATTGGTATGACGTCACGTAATTTATTGGTGTTGAAGGTATTCAGTGTCCATAGTGTTATTATTTTGGTGTATCTTTAGGATATTGTGTACATTTAGGGGATGATTTATTGGTAATTCCATGGGTTCAATAGACCCTTTCTACACACACCCTTCCCGTAATGTTGTTCTTTGTACGATTTTAAGGTCTATACATGTAGGCTTATGTCATACTAAAGAACTAATTTTAATTGAAATATTGTTTACATTGCAAAAGGTTCAACTAACCCTATGATGCGGATCTAAGTGTTCTACTGTTTTGTGTATTAGTAAGTAAACGAAATACAAGGTTAGAACAATAGTACATTTTAATACCATAAACGTGGTATTATGACAGTTTTTACACCGTTTGGTAGTTGATTAGAAGTTAAAATGAAGCAGTACTGCTAAAAAAACTCAGAACATAAGGACTACATTAGTTTTAATACGAATTTGGAGAAAAAGTACGATACTAATTGACTAAAATACAAAAGCATATGCTACTGTAGATCCTGAAAAAGATATATTTAGGCTATTGTAGGCTTATTATATGGTAGATCGTGGTAGGTTTATGCTATACTAGATTTTGAAAGATAGGTTTATGCTAGGTTATTCTATGGTAGATCCTGGTAGGCTTATGCTATATTAGATTTTGAAAGATATGCTTATGCTCGGTTATTCTATGATAGATCCTGGTAGGTTTATGCTAGGCTTATTCTATGGTAGATCGTGAAAGATATGCTTATGCTAGGTTATTCCATGGTAGTTCCTAGTAGGTTTATGCTATAGTAGATCTTGAAAGATAGGTTTATGCTAGGTTTATTCTTAGTAAATGCTGAAAAATATAGGCTTATGCTAGGTTATTCTATGGTAGATCCTGAAAAAGAGAAGCTTATGGTAAGTTATTCTATGTTAGATCCTGAATGATTTGTCTATGCTAGGTTATTCTACGGTAGGTCCTGAAACACATGTTTATGCTACGTTATTTTAGTTGTATAGGTGGAAGAATCAGAGTTTGTATTAGGTTTAGAACATTGAACACTACTAAAATACGCATGAATACTGATTAAAATACTAGCATTTATGTAATACCATCTAAAAAACACCAATTTTACCAAGCACCAGTCGCTTATTAGAAATTAATACCGATTTTTTATAGCTGACTACTACTAAAATACACATGAATATTGACTAAAATACCGGCACTAATATAATACTACCTAAAAAACACCAATTTTACCCTGCACAAGTGGCTTATTAGAAACTAATACAGAATTTCATACGAATAATACTAAACTACAAGGTGTTTATATAAAATATATGCAAAAGTTATAGCTGACTACTACTAAAATATACATGAATATTGATTAAAATACTGGCCTTTACTTAAAACTACCTTAAAAAACCAATTTTACCTTGCACAAGTGGCTTATTAGAAACTGATACTGAATTTCATACGAATAATACTAAACTACAAGTGATTTATAAAAAATACATGCAAAAGTTATAGCTGAATACTGCTTAAAATACGCATGAATATTGATAAAAATACTAGCAAATACCACCTAAAAAATCACGGTGTGCCGTGTCTGAGGGGTGGGAGTTTTGTATCGGAGGAGATACATGATTTCTTATTAGCCTTTTCACCAACCTTTTTGTCCAGAATTCGGAATTGAAATTACTATCCATAGCTTCCGAAATCCTCTTTCATCCAACCACCAGGTGTAAGTTATATGACATTAAGGAGGAGGAGGCCGAACTTAGTTCATAACAAAGGAATTTATCCCCATCTGTTTCTATTTATATGTATACATGTAAAGGGCTTAGGGGGCCGTGGCAGTGGCACTAGATTCCTTGCATTGCTATCGATGTAATTTATTTTTCATTATTTGGACCACCCACCAGGTTTTATAACATTAAAGGAGGGGGTTAAACCTTTATCCCCAGCTATTTTTTATTTATACGTAAACATATTGGAATTTATATTTGGAGTGATTTATAACTCACACAAATGTGATATGTCCAAGTTTATGTCACTGAGCGGGGCGGTGACATATCCTACAATGGGGTTCAAACATTTAATTGATTCCAGGTGGTTGCCCTGAGGGCATTAAACGGACAAGTCTCATCAAGTTTAAGATTGCGTTAACAGAAAGGCAATATATCATTAAACCGAAACATTAACCTAATACGTACTATATTTATCAAAATTATCGGCAACGTAATCAAAAATTTGTGGAAAACGTAAAACGGTAATGAAAGAAGCATCATTCACAACGCATTTCGTGTTAGAAGTAAAAAACAATCGAAACGTTTTTGATCATTTGGGTTACAATTGACAGACACGAAAACGATCATTTAAAATTCCTAAAATCCCATAGGAATACATGGGGAAATGAATAATCCACCGAAACGAAATCAGCCCTCTAGGTTACATTTTACCGAAACGAAAAGCGTCATTTGAAAATCATTTTAGATGAATTAAAACGTTTCGATAAATTTTAGCTAAATTTATCAAAATTACTCTATGTTTCACCAAAAACACTTTTGATTTAGCAAAATTTCACCAATTTTTTTCTATTTAAATAAAAATATGTTACCTCTTGACCCCCCCCCTCTTCGCAGAAACTAGTATAACAATCTTTTACTATAACAAAGACTAAGCTAATTAACCAAAATATTTCTAGGGAAACGTCAATCAATTAGAGCCCGAGTATTAAAATACCAAAGTATATGTTTACAATGACGAATCATTTCACACTAGAATTTCACTGCTATTTACTCTGTTCTAGGGAAAAACACAGATTTTAACTAACACCTTTAGAAAAGACATACATCCCTATATACTAAAACAGAATATAGCACCAGCGAAAAGTTCAAAGTACAACACAGTGTGTCATTTAGCTAATATCAGTGCATGAATCGTGGATTTCTAGCAATAGAAGGAAATATTGTACGCAACATTTTTCTAACATATAAAAATGCTTATTTGGGTTTCCTAAATTCCCCAAAGAATTGCATACAAAGTTTGAAAAAGTACTGACTTCAGTTAATCCAACTCACTTTGTTTCTTTAGTTGCCTTAAAATGACGAAACTAGTCATTTGAAAAACAGTTCTTATGACTAAATCTTTGCGATGATTTTCGCAATATTTATCAAAATGATTCGATGAAAAGCATATTTTCATTTATTTCAGTATCATTAATTTCAATACATAACTAGATGGTGTTGCAGACTTAAGGAATTTAATTTTCTATACCTCAAAACTAGCTTTACTCTTATCGTTGCAATTTATTTATTTAATAAGGCTCGAGGGAAAGGGTCGCGAAGCCGCCAGGACTTGGGTACAACCCCCCCCCTCCATTGCCACAAGAGTATACGAGAGTATATACAAACGGGGAATATTACAAATAGAATCATACAAATGAACTAACAAAAGAGTGAAATCTTACGAAATGGTTAAATTTAAACATTCAGTTACGTCATTAAAAATGTTCCTTAGTAATACATTTGAATATCATGTAAAATACTGGTTTTTACACCAATAGTTACAAAATTTGACGCCTGCTTTGACTAAATTTAATTTAACACTATTATTAGTGGTTAGGGTAGCTTATTCTTGAGATGTTCAGACTTTAGGGTAATGCTTCCCTCGATTGTTATCTGATGCTCATAGATTTTTTTAGATACATTGGAATTTATTGTCCTTTCATTAGTTGGACCACCCACCTGGTTTTATGACATTAAAAGGTGGTTAGGGGGAAGAGGTCGAACTTGATCCATAACAAAAGGGATTTATCCCCATCCGTTTTTATTTTTACTATAAAGACGTGTGTCTTAATTGGTTTAGGGGCATGGTCGAACCATTTGTATTGCATCAATTGAATTTATTTTGTGATTTATTGCATTGCTAATTGGTGACTCACCCTACCACCAAACATTTATTTGATTCGAGGGGTTTGCCCCGAAGCCATTATCCTGACAAGTCTCAACAAGTTCAAGATGTTTTTGGTGCGTTAACCGAAACCATGAAAATATATGAGTATTTTTCCAGAACTATAGACTAGGAGACTAATTTCGTTCTTTTTTAAAGATGCATGAAATAATGCTCTTTTATCATCTTTAACGTAGAAAATAATGTAACAAAGCTATCCTAAATACCCCATTTTACCTTCAATCTGTCAGTTAAATCAAAAACTTTCAGTGCTTTCATCTCAAGTAAACGTTTGAAATTTATGTTGAAGTAGTAAGACAAAAAATCTCCGGTTTATTGGTTAGGTGGGTTGAAATATCTAAAAACATAATACTTATAGGATATTTTTGCAAAAATGTCTTATGTTATAGGACACGTTCAAATTATAGGATATAGCATTAATGGACCTTTGGGGTGCCCTGTAATAATAAGTCAATATATCATTAGACCGAAGCATTGACCTAAACGTACTATATTTATCAAAATTATCGGCAGCGTAATCGAAAATTTGTGGAAAACGTAAAACGGTATTGAAAGAAGCATCATTCACAACGCATTTCGTGTTAGAAGTAAAAAACAATCGAAACGTTTTCGATCATTTGGGTTACAATTGACCGACACGAAAACGATAATTTAAAATTCCTATAATCCCGAAGGAATACATGTGAAATTCAATAAACCACCGAAACGAAATCAGTCATGTACGTTAAATTATACCGAAACGAAACGGGTCATTTGAAAAACATTTCAAATTCCTAAATAATTTGTGATAAATTTTCCTAAAATCGATCAAAATGATTCGATGAAAAGCAAATTTTCATTTATTACAGTATAATTATTTTAATTTTTCACTCAGTAAAACCTGTGTTACAATGAATAAACCTGGTATCAATCTATGATTAATCAAAACATTTGTTAAAAAACAGTACATTTTTTAACCTTTTTATCGCAAACCATACAAAATATTATGATTTTCCCGCTCGATGAAGTCTCTAAAGCCGATCTTAAATAGTTGGGGGTTCAACATTGTTAACAAGTTGGGTAGAGTAAAACAGTTCTGGTCAGATATCTACGCCTATACAGAACTTTGATGAGATTAAGAATACTTTGGTAGAAAAATCATGCTCAAATCCTTGTTTGTTTCAGTCATTCTCACAAAATCTTTTTAGTGGGATTAACAGGTTTATTTAATTAGGGTTTACAAATAAACGTTAGAAGACGAAACGTTGGGTGCCGTTTTTATTACAGAATGATAAACGGGATTATAGCCCTTGACTATATATGATACGAGTTAATAGGCGCTAATATTTTTAAAATTCGGTGCGTCTTAATCCCTTTTCAGACAGATCCATATTTTTATTTTGGAGCACTAGAATTCTTTGTCCATATAGGACCAAATTGCTCAGGGTTTTGCTTCCTTTATTTACAAGCCTTTCACAGTCAATTGTTTTCTTTTTTAAAGGTACTACATTCAATCGCTATATTAGTAAGTAGCGAAAATTATCATTGTACTTTGAAATCGTACCAATCAATCTCATTTCGGTATTATACACATTTACATCTTTTTTATACGAGTTTTGTATACACATCGGTGGAGAAAGGTCTTTTGTTCTAATCCATGCGAAAGACGCATTATGTTAGCTATTTGACTTGTTTGGAGAATTTCATTCCGTTGATAAACCTTTTCATACTGGCACTGTCTCTTCTTCAAAAGTTTCGAAATTTGGCCTCTTAAGTAGTTAAATATGTTATATTTAAGTGTCTAGTTGCTACCGGGTTGATGAAATATTTTATTACCTATTCCGTAAACACGTTCAGGCAAGGGCTTTAGGAGGTGGTTGACCAGTGCTATTGCATTGTTATAATTGGAATTTATTTTGTGATTCATTGCTTTTTTTAATTGAATAGGCCGACTTCTCTCCTACACAATCATAGTGTGATTCATGACCGTGAGAAACTATCTGGTCATAGGTTAACTTAAGGTAGAGTTAAAAGTAACTTTTTGAAAAGTGTACAATGGTTTTTATGACCTATTAGGGAAATTCGGAACCATATTATTTACCAGACGTGAAGATAACAAAGGATATTGTCAGATTTGAGAATCTCTAGAAACGCTTTACGCACCCTGTTTTTTAATTGATTTATTACAAGTATTGTCCCTTATTTGCGGTGTTTATACCAAAATTCTATTTATAGGCCACTCTTTTGTTGAAAATTTTTTTGACATAAAAATCCATCGTTATTTTGTTATAAAATGGGTAAACTATTAACAGGCGTGTGTTAGAAATGCATTGTGGGAAAACATATGGTGACTGAGGAGGCAATAAATCAGGCTATTGTTAAATTATTGAGGAATGTGGGCGTGTCTATTAAGAAATTTAGTATAAAAGCGGCTTAGGAAATGATCAAAATATGCAGTCGATCTTCAAACACCGAAAGATAAACTTGAATCCTGAAACTCTTCGTACAACTTTGAACGAACTGACTATAAATAGACCCTGGCCGTTACGTTTAATATATGAGTTTTATTTCTTCCTATGCGCCTATCTGCGAATAGATCCGTTGTACGGACCTCAGACTCTACCACAACTCGTAGTACAGGGTGACTTAAATGCTATTCGAGCTTGCCTCGACTTACTCGAGTATATGAAAACAGTTGCACGAGTACCAGAGGACTGTACTACCATAGAAGAATTGGAAAACCTAAGGAATCTAATTTCTTGTCCCTTAAGAACTGAATACACAGATCGCCTAGCGAAACGACAAGAAAAAATTGAGCGTTGTATACGGGAAGAGGAAGCCCAGATCGCCGACTTCAAAAACTCGCAATATGACAAAGAGGTAGCCGAGTTTAGACCGAACGGACCAAGGACCACCCGTAGAGGAGACACTATTGAACGATATCTTAGAGAGGGAGAACGGATCTGAAGAGACGATTTTTGACGATGATATTGATGTAAAATGGGGAGGAGGAGAAACGGACCAGCCCACACCTATTGACAACGTACCTTCTTGCGAGATAATAGGACAAAGTGAGAGATTTTACAAACATTTTAACATGTACGGTCGGGAGGTAGTTCTTTGAGTTACGGAAGATCCCGTCGCTAGTGTATGTACCCTTATTAAATGCGTTCTTAGTAAGTACAGGCCTACAGATTACGTCCAAATTACTTTAAAGAGTGCGGCAAATATTTGCAGATCCGAACTAGAATTATCCTTTAGAAGATCAGATCAAGTAGACCCTAATATTCTTTTTGACCAGCTTAGTGTTATGCTCTATGATGACGAAATGGAAGCATTTTTCCAGGGTCCGGTTAAAATCATTTTTAGCATTGTAAGAATGCCGGCGGGTAAGGGCCACCCCCCAGGCCGAGGCATTAAACCTTTTAGTATGTTTTGTAGAGACAGACGTGGTATTGTACGCATAGTCAGTTCTGATAACCTGTGTTTAGCCCGATCCCTTACAAAAGAAGCTCTAAAAACTCAATACGAAGCTATTTCTAGGGCTAGGTCGGGGAATAAATATCAAAAAGAGGCTGCTTTAGAACTATGTCGTAAGGCAGGCGTAAGGGTTAGTGAGTGTGGGACGGCTGAGTCTATTCAAAAGTTCAAAATTTATTTAAATCAATATTCGATTTTCGTGTACAAATTCGAAAATAGCGTTCCTATCTTAATTTTAGGTGAAAACAATCCCGGTGATACTAGGCCCCGCCTCTTTTTATTGAATGAAAATAACCATTATAACGTTATTACAAAATTAAGACCACTTTTCAATCACGACCGATTCTGTGAAAAATGTCTCGTACCCTATTGGCGAATACAATCACATAAATGTAACGACTTTTGTTTTTGTTGCATGAGACCCACTATCTGCCAAGGCCCCCAGAAAGCTTGCGACCATTGTTTACGAAACTTCTTGGGCAATAGCTGTTATGAAAGTCATTTAGCAACTTCAAGCAGTAAAAAGTCCGTATGTGAACGTCTTTTGCACTGTAAAGAGTGCTTAAAAATTATTGATTTTTCTCGAAGATCCGAATATCATACGTGAGTTGAGATATATTGTCAGGTCTGCAAGAAATATCAACCGTGCAATCACTTGTGTTATATCCAGGTTATCAAAGATAAACCCCTGATTGTGCCCTCTGTTAAGAAACCTAAACTTAATCTGCCTAGCCTTATGTACATTTTCTTTGACGTAGAATGTATACAAACAAAGGTGTGTCAGGAAAAGTCGGGTGCTTACGAACACGAGGCTATCCTTTTAGTTAGCATAACAGTCTGTGAGCATTGTATAGACGAAACTTCCCTAACTTTTAATTGTATTATGTGTAGTCAGTTTGGTAAGCGTACACAACGCTTTTCAGGTGGAAATCCCATAGGTATATTTTTAGATTATTTAATGCAATTGCATGCCGTTAAGAATGTCATCATACTGTCTCACTATGGCAGCAATTATGATAATCAGTTACTAATATGAGAAATCATTAATAGGGATGAAAAATTCGTTCCGTCTTTGAAACGGAACTCGAATTTTAGAAATGAAATTGTTTAACTTGTTATTTCTTGATTCTTATAATTTCATCGCAGTAGCTCTAGCTAAATTTCCCGCAACTTTCGGTATACCCGACGCAGCCAAAGGGTATTTTCCACACTTTTTATTCAATGTAATAGAGCTTAATTTTGATGTAAATAGACAGAAAGAAACCAACTTTGTTTTGGAAAGCTATCTCCCCCCTATCGAAGCTTATGGTTGTCAATATTTGACAAGGAAAAATTTAGATGCCTTCTTAAAATGGCATAGTTCCGAAGGTTTCAACTTCTTGAACGAGCTCAATTATTATTGTGAGATCGACACAATTTACTATTTCTAGGTTTTTTAACTTTTCGTACGCTACTCTTTAAAGTAGCAGGGGTAGATCCATTTAATTGTGGCGCAATTACTCTTCCGGCCTGTTCTCTCACGTGTTTCGTCGAAATTATCTTAAAACCAATACTAAAGGCATCATGCCGGCTAATTATTACAGACTTGGTGAAAATCAGTCAATAGGAGCTGTAGAATGGCTGGAGTGGACAGCACACAAACGAAATATATCTATCCAATCTTCCTTTAGAGGGAAAGAAACCAGAATTCAAAAACTTAGAGTAGACGGATTTTGTGAAATCAACCGAGAAATATTCGAATACTGGGGGTGTTTCTATCACGGGTGTAAAATACACTTTCCGATAAACAGAAACAAGCTTTTGCACGGAGACCCTGCGCAAACTTTGAATTCTAGAAGTATTAGAAGCATGAACGTGTTAGCCAAATTTGAATCCCTCAACTATAAAGTAAATTGGTATTAATTGTGTAAATTGAGTTTTTATTTTATCTTAAAAAATCTACTATTGCTAATTTAATTTAATTAATGGACCTCTTTGTAAATCAGATTCACTGAAAGAGTTATCCAAATAAAGCCTTTTATTATTATTATTATTATTATAAATGTCAAATGGGAGTGTGAATGGCAAAAAGAAAAAACAAATAAACCAGACATAATCGAATTCTTAAAATGTAATGACATTATACCAAAAATAGCGAGAAGATTAGACCCCCGTGAGGCATTCTTCGGGGGAAGATGTTGTGCCACGAAACTATACCATAAAACAACTGGATCAGAGCGAATTCATTACGTTGATTTCACAAGCCTATACCCATTCATTAATTAATCAAAAATGTCTTGATTAGAATCAAGACCTAAAAAGTATCGATAAGACTGAGGTTATCACTTGACTGAAGGATCAGATATTAATTTTTCTTTTGAATTGTAACTTAAATGTATGCTTAAAAAAAACAACGTTCCATTACCGTTTTCCGTTTAAATAAATTATTTTACTGGTAATCAATTTCAAAAATTTACTTATCTCGGCTTTTCGACCACAATTCCATTCCCCGAAAACATTTTATCATTACATTAATTACTTTTGGGAGAGTACGTATATGGTTTTGCGTTTTAAAAGGTTCCTAAAGACGTTACATCCCCAATCATGACCCGCACGCTTCGCAGTGGAACATTTTAATTATTCTAAAACCAATGGCGCCAAATTCAATAGGGACAGTAAGATTTTTACTCGCGGTTGGCAAAATGATGTAATATTAAGTGTACTTTAGTGAACCGTCGTATTGTTCTTTCTCATAGTTCAGAGCATGATCAGTGTTACTGCCCAATTTCTAGTTTCTAACAATGGTTAGAGACTATTTGATATGTCACGGCACAACGTTATATACATTTGTAAATTCTAAGTAGCACAAAAGGAAAAAGAATCCATTTTTTTTATTTTGGTTTGAAATAAATAAACTCATGATAGTAGTTATAACGAACAGAAAGTCCATGGAATGGCACCGGTAATGAGCAGCAAAAACAGAGGAAAGTTTGCTTCAAGTTAGCAGAGGGACATGGTAGTAAAAATAGTAATCTAGAATTTTGTTCGTTCAAACCTTAATATATCATTAAAATTTCAAGTGAGGAGGCGGCACTACCAAGAAAGATTGATTTTGGCAGATAACAGCGAAACAATTATGTTCTACACACTCTGGTACTATGGGAGAGTTTCAGGGCCGCAGGTCGCACATGATGAAATTTCAACTCCAGTTTACATCAATTCTCCCTGGTCGTATTAATAGCAGGTTAAGCTATAGTTTGCTCAGGTCCTATTAGTCTCGAAAGGGTTATATAGTCCTTGTAACTTTTAAAGGTTGTTGACATGGCTAAACAGACCGCTATTACAGATTTTTATTGTTTTATAGGTTATTTTGACACGTTATCTCCCAAAAGTAATTAATGTAATTAGAAAATGTTTTCGGGGAATGGAATTGTGGTCGAAAAGCCGAGATAAGTAAATTTTTGAAATTGATTACCAGTAAAATAATTTATTTCAACGGAAAACGGTAATGGAACGTTGTTTTTTCTTAAGCATGCATTTAAGTTTCAATTAAAAAGAAAAAATAATATCTGATCCTTCAGACAAGTGATAACCTCAGTCTTATCGATACTTTTTAGGTCTTGATTCTAATCAAGACATTTTTGATTAATATCTGTTCCTTCAGTCTTCATTTTAATTAAGAATGTTAAGAAACTGTTGTACATTTTCAAAATCTGCACTAAGCAGAAACATATATAAAGGGGACCTTAACTTTAGCTCAATCAGACATTATTTATAATGATACTTCAAAAAAAACGTAAATCAATAAAAGTTTGTATTCTTATTGTAATTAACATAATACAATTTTTTACAATCATTTATTGAAACGCGAGGCGCCCCCCTAAAAATCCCAGAAATAGGACCAAATTTGACAATTTTACAAAAAATTTTAAAATGCTGATTTGTGTCCGATTAACATTTAGCTCAAAATTGTCATAAGCCCAATATCAAATTCAGATATCCTTAAAACTTCGTAAAGACGATCCCAAAAGTACCCACAAGTACCTTCAAGCACCCACAAGTACCTACAAGTACCCACAAGTACCCACAAGCACCTACAAATACCCACAAGCACCTACAAGAACCCACAAGTACCTACAAGCACCCACAAGTACCTACAAGCACCCACAAGTACCTTCAAGCACCCACAAGTACCTTCAAGTACCCACAAGCACCTTCAAGTACCCACAAGCACCTACAAGTACCCACAAGCACCTACAAGTACCCACAAGCACCTACAAGTACCCACAAGCACCTACAAGTACCCACAAGTACCCACAAGCACCTACAAGTACCCACAAGCACCTACAAGCACCCACAAGTACCTACAAGCACCCACAAGTACCTACAAGCACCCACAAGTACCTACACGTACCCACAAGTACCCAGAAGTACCTACAAGCACCCACAAGTATCTACAAGCACCCACTAGTACCCACAACTACCTACAAGCACCCACTAGTACCCACAAGTACCTACAAGCACCCACAAGTACCTACAAGCACCCACAAGTACCTACAAGCACCCACAAGTACCTACAAGCACCCACAAGTACCTACAAGCACCCACTAGTACCCACAATTACCTACAAGCACCCACAAGAACCTACAAGCACCCGAGCTCAAACGCCATGTTTTTTTGGTTTAATATCCCTCTAACGCCGTGAATCACGACAAAAACGCCGTAATTCCAATACCCAGAACAACGTAAGTCAAAGTATTTGTTAATAATGATAAAAATCAATACTTAAACTTAATTTATATTAATGAAACTAAGAAAAGGCTCTTCTATGGAATGTTATCTTTCATTTAAGATGGTTCCCAAACGTAACGAATGAATAGTTTTCTTTATATGCCTTCCTAGAGAAGGTCATTATTCAAAAAAATCCCATGTTATCTCTATGGAAGAATATAGTATCTTTCAC
Organism: Phalangium opilio; assembly: GCA_019434445.1. NCBI lineage: Eukaryota > Metazoa > Arthropoda > Arachnida > Opiliones > Phalangiidae > Phalangium > Phalangium opilio. Next base: position 63,460 of record JAEQBA010000343.1, read on the forward strand.
CAAATGTCGGATTCATTTTATGGATTCTAAAACCACCCTTAACAACTTTTTTCTTTATAGAATTAACTATTAGTTGGATCTCTTTGAAATTTTTACCACCAAATTAGGGTCCATATTTTCGTTCACTGGCAAAATTTCAAAGCAGCAAACACAATATGAAAAACGTTACGGCCAATCAAAGAACCCTCCTTTAGCATTATAGGTGGTATCAAGTCTTATCTAAGAGAGCGACCGCTCTCCTAGAATATTTAATACTAATTCAAGAAAGCGCTCACTTCTTTATGGTAGGTTTTAAGGTCTTAGAAACTGATTATCTATCCACTGAACTTAGTGTTTATGATCCTTTAGGGGATTTCAATCCAACTCCAAAAACTCTTAAAAAAACAGTTTCGGGTAATTATAGGGGGAAACATTCCGAAGAAATAGAAAACATTACAGACGCTTTCAATCTAGCTACAGGGAACATTAAACCAGTTTGGTTGGTAAATTCGGCAGATAATAATTTTCCAAAACAAAGTAACGGTAATGACTGCGGGCCAATAACATGTTTATACGCAAAATGGTTAGTTGCAGGTTACCCTGGGAAAGAAAAGGCAACAAATGACATATTAAACTGTAGGGAAATTTATAAAATAGATATAGAAAGCTGTAAAAGATTACATAATTAACCCATAAACCGGTACAGCGTCTTAGATATGAGACACCCATATTAGGCTTGGGATCCTAAACTTAAGAAACCCAAATTAGGCTTGGGATCCTAGACTTAAAGGTACGTCCGCACTAGGCGTAAATTTTCGCTCGCCACGCTACGTACGCTACGCTCGCTTCGCTCGCCACGCTCGCCACGCACGCCGAGAAAAACCACTGTCCGCACTTGGCAAATTTTCGCGCCAACCGCGCTGGGCGAAGGAGGCGAAGAGAGAAAAAATGTTCGCCAAGTTGAACTTTTTACGTCGGTCTCGCCGGCGGTGGTGGCGTACATCCAATCGGCGAGTCTCTGGCTCACGTGAGAATGTTGTCTGCCTTCTATATTAAAATAGCGCCTGTTTGTAGCAAAGTAGAACGATTAGCTCACGCAGTTAATTAAATAGTTTCACTGCTTTTAATTCAGAAACGTAAACAAAACGTAAATAAACGAAGAATACGGATTAGAGAAGTTTTTAAGGATAGGGAATAGATGGCGATTTTAAAAACCTAATTTCCAAAGATACAGGGATTATCTTTTTGTGGAATACTGTCGATATACACCAACCCAATTTGACTATTTGTCATTAATATCGAGGGTAATTAAGGACATGGCCATATTTAAGTCATTCACGACGATAGACTATTCAAATAAGCACCGTATATATTTTTTCAAGCAGACGACGTTCGCACGTGAGCCAGAGACGCTCGCTGATTGGATGTACGCCACCAACGCCGGCGAGACCGACGTAAAAAGTTGAACTTGGCGAACATTTTTTCTCTCTACGCTTCCTTCGCCCAGCGCGGATGGCGCGAAAATTTGCCAAGCGCGGACAGTGGTTTTTCTCGGCGTGCGTGGCGAGGGTAGCGTACGTAGCGTGGCGAGCGAAAATTTACGCCTAGTGCGGACGTACCTTAAAGCCTCGTTTACATGTGCGCGAGAATTAAGCTTAAAGCGGAGAGTAGAAGTTGAAAGTCGAATCTTTTTCTCGCGCCTAAAAAAACCGCGTCTGCCAAAAGCGTTTGTTCCCGCTGCTCCACCCGCTCCCTCGTTTACATACGAGCTTGTGGTAGCAGCCGAAACTGCAGAGTTGCCCATCAGTCGAAAGTAAACAATAAAAATGGCGTCGACTGTGGTTAGTTTGCTCCTACTTAAAAAGAAGCTATTGCTTTTAAAAAAGAAGCGACATTTATTACAAAAAAAGAAAATCATGATGGAACGTCGCTGGTGGGTACATCCTATATGGAGGAATAGAAACAATAAAGGCTATTTCCACACTTTGGTACGTTATTTTATATTATTGGTCAAGGCTTAACCAAGGTAGATTTCTCTACTTGAGCTTGAGAATAAAGTTGATTTAATTTTTTAGCTTGAAAAGATGAGGCAATCTGACCATGCGTATTTCAAAAATTTCACCCGCATGTCGCCAAAGCTATTTGATAAATTAGTGGCATTATTGGCTGAAAGATTAAAAAAGTTTCCCGTGATTCGTGAGGCTCTTTCGCCAGCTCATCGATTAGCTATCACACTTCGGTAATACCATTTTATTATCTCATAATTTTCAGTTGATAATTTCATTGTCGGACAGGTTTTTGGCAACTGGTGATAGCCTAATCAGTATTGCGTATGGGTTTCGAATTGGAAAAGCAACAGCCCATGTTGTAATAAAAGAGACCTGTGATGCATCATGGGAGATCCTACAGCCAATTTACCTTAAAGTAAGTTGCGGTTATATTATGTTTAGACACTAGTTTTTAATTTTAAATCACAGGCTCCATCTGAAACCACCTGGAAAGACGCTGCGTATGAATTTGGCCGCCAATGGCAATATCCAAATTGCTGCGGTGCTGTTGACGGTAAACATGTAGTAATTCAACAGCCTGGAAACAGCGGCTCTATGTACTACAACTACAAGGTAAATGCTATATTTAAGAGGTTTAATGTTTAATAATGAACGTTTTTGATAGGGTACAAATTCGATTGTACTTATGGCTGTCGTTGATGCCGAATACAAATTCCTAGCAGTTGATATAGGTGGTTTTGGGTCTCATTCAGATGGTGGAATTTTCAAAGCCTCAGCAATAGGTGCTGCACTTGAAACTAAAAAAACTGTGTTTTCCGCCCCCTTCGCAATTACCAAGAAGTGAGAATACTGCGCCCTATGTATTTCTTGGAGATGAAGCATTTCAGTTACAAGAAAACTTTTTGCGGCCATACCCTTCAAAGGAATTAAACTCAAAATGTAGAGTTTTTAATTACCGTTTGAGTAGAGCTAGGTAAATATTTTGTAGCTTTATATCATTATGATTATATTGAAAATATAATAAAATATATACAGTCGAATATTTAAGACGATTATTTCCACACAGGCGTTGCAGTGAAAACGCTTTTGGAATTTTGGGCGCAAGGTGGAGGATATTTCATCGTACGATAACTCTAGCACCAGATAACGCAGACAGAGTTCTAAAAGCAACAGTTTTGCTCCATAATTACCAACTCTCTAATGAGAAGCATCTGGAAAAGTCTCAAAAGATCTATTGCCCTCCGGGATTCGCAGATTTCACCGATAGTTTAGGAAACTATAGATATGGTTATTGGAATGAGGAGCCCGACAACGCTTTCATTAATCTACAAGGCACATCTGCTCGAAATTCAACAGAAGCAGCAAAACAATGTCGAAAGATATACACAGATTATTTTTGGTCAGATGCAGGCGCAGTTCCGTGGCAATGGGATATGCCTGGTGTTAACCGTGAAAATAATTAATATGCAAGCTATTTCAAGGAACAACAACTTCAATTCCAAACAATAATAAAATTTCAAGCACTAATAAAAACTGTTCAATCGCATTTATAATGTAGGGAATATTTAATTTTTTCATGTTTGATACAAACAGTAGAGCGCAAGTTTGATTCAAACTATACACGCATGATGATAAAATAAAATTTCTTAATTATCACATTAATTATTGCTTTGTTTTGTACGTTCCGTGTACCGGTCAACCACATCTAAAATGTCCCTTTCGCAACTTCTTTTTTCGTCATCTTTTACTAGGTTTAATAAGTGCGCCAAATATCTACAAAACTTTTCAGATCTACCTTCTACATTTTTATCACATTTATGCGCTATTGAAGCCGCTATATAGCTGTCAATTTTGTTAATTTGCTCGTCAATATCCGCATCCACATCTTCGACGTCAAGAGCGCGCCTTTTCTTTGGCGGCTTTGCAGTTGATGCTCTTGTTGGCCTTTTATCATTTTCATGATCTTTGGCAGTTGAAGTTGGAGGAAAGGCAGTGGACGTACCGGCAAAAGTGGAAGGATTGGTGGTTGAAGTGGAAGAAATGGTGGTTGAAGTGGAAGGATTGATGGTGGAAGTGGAAGGATTGATGGTGGAAGTGGAAGGATTGATGGTTGAAGTGGAAGGATTGATGGTTGAAGTGGAAGGGTTGATGGTTGAAGTGGAAGGGTTGGTGGTTGAAGTGGAAGGGTTGGTGGTTGAAGTGGAAGGAATAGCATTTGGGTTGGTTGATTCTTCATGAACTTCGAATGCGAAGTCACACTCAATAGGAATGACATATTCCTCCAGAGGTTCGGTCATTCGTGGAACTCCTTCAGAATCTGTGCCAATTGCCGTTAATAGCTAAAGAGGTTCACATAATAATAATTTTTATTAAGCACTTCCAAATACCCCATTGTACTTACACGATCTGCTTCATTTCCATCGCCTCCATCATTTACTGATTCGGCTTTTGGGCCACATGCGACGTTGCAGTATGTCCTAATAAAATTACTTTTTACTATCCAACGAACTTAGCTCCGACAAACTGGTATATTAATTAAAACAACTTAGTCTCTCCTAGACACTACATCTTTTAAGAACATTAACTGCCTAAAAAATGGCCATTTAACCAGATTTACGTCTTTTTCTTCTATGTACTCTTGACCAGATTTTGTTTTGGTGATTGCATAATAATTGACTCTAAATTGATCCTTAAGGTATTTCCACATAGACTTAACATCTTTTACTGGAAATGAATTATATTGTTTTACAAAATGTCTCAAGTTATACATATTTATATTTATTTACCAGTCATATTCATATGGCCAGCAACTTCCTCCCATTTCACAGCGATCAGATTTCTATCACGGTAATCAGTGTGCGTTTTATCCCACAACATCCGATAACTTATCATCATATCTATCAAATATTCCTTTTTTCAATGTCCTTTTGCTTTATCGAAGATCTTAAAAGTTTATCCTGCTCTTTTCTTTCTTTTAAAGACATGGTTATAACTGGGGGTGCCTAGGCCTATGTCGCGAGAATCAAGATAAACTCAAAAATAGCAGACGATATTCGGTCCTTGGGGATTATTGGCTTCGAAAAGCACGTGACTCTTTGCGAGAAGCAAACACGAGCTGAAGATTCTACTGCGGCAGATCGGAGCGTATTCCGAACACCCGCTTCATCTATGAGCAACAAGCGCGACTTAAAAAGCTCTCGCTTGTTTGTAAACGGTATGCCTAGGGAACGCAAACCCCAATACGCCTCATCTCTTAGCTTTACGCTTCGACTTTTTCCATTTCTTGCGCACATGTAAACGAGCCTTAAGAAACCCAAATTAGGCTTGGGATCCTAGACTTAAGAAACCCAAATTAGGCTTGGGATCCTAGACTTAAGAAACCCAAATTAGGCTTGGGATCCTAGACTTAAGAAACCCAAATTAGGCTTGGGATCCTAGACTTAAGAAACCCAAATTAGGCTTGGGATCCTAGACTAAAGAAACCCGTGGCTATCGGGCGTGGCCCCTAGGCGATGGGGTTGCCAATTCTTCACAGAACTGGTAGTGGCACAGCCACCATGGACCAAAGCAAGGACTATATTTAAAGGGTTCCACATCCATAAGTAACTTGGTCAGGGTGTAATAGTGTTACCTACTTAACCTGTACTAGGTGAAACTAATTGGTTAATATAAATAAAATAGTTGTTTTAATCATCTGTACAACATCTGTACCAAAGTATAACTAAAAAAGCAGGGCAAACACTTTTACAGGGGCTACGGGTTTCAATGTAGGTTTCCCTCACCCTATAGGCTGTCTTGTCCCGACAGTAACTATTTATTTTGTATTTCGTTTTCCGCAACCATAAGGGTAACAAATTGAAAAGGGGAAATTTATAAGAAATAATTCATTGTGTATTTAAAGAGACCGTGTAATAATTTCTATGTGGTCTTTGAGGTGTACCACTGTTTTCATTCGTAAACAAACTGGTTTGAAGTTTCCATTGCAACAGTTACTTGGTCGAACGCCGGAAATAAAAAGGTGAGAATTCAACATATTATTTTCAAAAAGTAATTATGTTTAAACAGTTCAGATAACTAAATTTATAGTAAATTTCTTTCCTTAAGGTTCGCCGACTTATTAGTTACAGCCAAAGTTTCTTCTACGAGGCGAGTAGGGAAATCATACAAAGAAGAAAGTTCCAGTTACGAAGTGATGGGCAGCGCCAAAAAATGGGAGATGTTAAAATCAACTATTCTTAAACTAACTGCTTATAAAACAAATTTCTGTAATGAGTAAAAATCACTTCATAGTTTGTATGAAAAGGAATACACAGCATTGCCGCATAAATCGTGAAATAAACTAAAAATATGGCGATAATTTAAAATAAATATATTCGAGATGTTCAGCCTTTTGTCCCCGTTTGATTAACATTCATTAATTAATTAGAGTCCGAATGAAACATTTTACAGTAATGAGGCATAGCTCCTTCGATTTGTAAGCTTGAGTAGAATAAATGACGTAAGTTTCAAGGAAATTCACCGTTGAGGGGCCGAGTTATTCCCCTTTTTTGTTTAAGGTTAATTAATTAATTAGGTAGGATTTTACTTTACCTACCTAACCCAACCAACACTTGATTCTGATTAATTAGGCCACGGGGAGTTCGAAAAAAATTAGTGAAAAAATTCTAAACCCGCCGCAAGTTGGTGAAAAAATTTTTTGAAAATTTGAAAATTGCATGTACTTACCGCCATTAAGACCGCTACGCGCCTAAACGCATTCTGCCCTCGATCTTGAAAAACTACCCGGGGGGTAAATATAATAATAAGGACTCGCGACGGAATTCAAGGAGCACATACTGCGGAAATATAGCTATGAAATTTTAAACACCCACTGAAACATTTAGAATTCTCATACCAGGATAGAAAAATATTTGAAGCGAGCTCCAAGTTTAAAAATAAACAACGATATTTTGCTAAATTGCGTAGATTATTTCGGAAGTAAATAAAGATAAACAATAATATTTTGGAAAAGGCATAATATTATTTGGGAAGTAAATGAAGATAAACCACAATATTTTGGAAAAGGCGTAACATTATTTGGGAAATAAATGAAGATAAACAATAATATTTTGGAAAAGGCGTAACATTATTTGGGAAGTAAATGAAGATAAACCACAATATTTTGGAAAAGGCGTAACATTATTTGGGAAGTAAATGAAGATAAACCACAATATTTTGGAAAAGGCGTAACATTATTTGGGAAGTAAATGAAGATAAACAATAGTATTTTGGAAAAGGCATAATATTATTTGGGAAGTAAATGAAGATAAACAATAATATTTTGGAAAAGGCGTAACATTATTTGGGAAGTAAATGAAGGTAAAGCACAATATTTTGGAAAAGGCATAATATTGTTTGTTAAGTAAATGAAGGTAAAGCACAATATTTTGGAAAAGCATAATATTGTTTGTTAAGTAAATGAAGATAATTAGCAATATTTTTGAAAAGGCGGCCAATTATTGGGAAGCAAATGATGGTGAACAACAATATTTTAAAAAGGCTTCAATATGTTGGAAGGAAGTGTATATTAAAAATTATACACTATTAACTGCAAAACTGTTTATACCGATGGCTATGCAGTAAAGTGTGGCACTTAGCGTTACGCGAGAAACCACTTGGAGGTGGCCACACGTCGTTTCTCATGAGGAGTTTTGATAAGGCAGGCCCCCTTGCCTACTGCCGCTACAATCCAACCGGGAGTTTTGATAAGGCAGGCCCCTTGCCTACTGCCGCTATAATCCAACCGGGAGTTTTGATAAGGCAGGCCCCTTGCCTACTGCCGCTATAATCCAACCGGGAGTTTTGATAAGGCAGGCCCCTTGCCTACTGCCGCTATAATCCAACCGGGAGTTTTGATAAGGCAGGCCCCTTGCCTACTGCCGCTATAATCCAACCGGGGAGTTTTGATAAGGCAGGCCCCTTGCCTACTGCCAAAAACTAAGAAAACGTTGCCTTATTCGTCAGTGAATTCGGCAGTGTTTTCTTCGTTTTGGCCAGCAATTAAAAATGCTGGTTCTGTCTCGGGATCGAGAGTAGCCAGCTCTTCCTCCGAGACCCCGATTTCAATTAATTCAAGGCCTTTTTTGCCCGGTCCAGGGTAGCAAGACTTTACGTCTTCCAAGAACCGAGCAAAATTGGTTCCAGGAGGAAGCCAGTTTCCATCCTGGTCCTTGAAAAATAGGCATCGGTACCAATAAGAAGCCATATAGCTACTTAATGACCTGTCTGTTCTGTGGGACTTAATGGCATCCTTCACGTGTCTATTTCGGTTCTCGATGTTGTTGGTATGGGCGCGAGAATCTTCCGAGTTGACAAACTCGTACTTATGAAGCACGGTAAGGTGCTCCCGAAAGCCCATTAACGTACAATTCATGTACATAGGGGCTCCGTCAGACACGATGATGGACCCAGGTGCTATATATTTTGCCATTTGCCTCCACAGAACAGCACGGGACTTATTTTTCACTTTCAAAAATAGACCATCTTTTGTATCCCGGCAATAAATTCCAAAGATACAAATGGTTTCCCCGGCTAACTCCGCCCCTCGGTTGTATTAAATGCTTCCCACCAAAAATGTGTTTCTTCCCACCAGAAATGTCTCTTCCCACCAAAAATATCTCTTCCCAACAAAAATATCTCTTCCCAACAAAATAATGCCACAAAATTGAGTTTTATTAAACCTCTCGCTTAGCTCGCTCAAACGCGTCTGATGAGTAATAAAGAATTGTCTTAAAAAGTCACCTGTTACTAAAAAACGGTTCGCGCATGCGCGAACGGTTGCCATGGCAAAGAAGAAAGTTGCCACGTTACCATGACAACCATTGTGCCGGCGGTGGGTTTGGATGTTTTAATTCTAGAACAAAAATTCATTTTCTCCACGTGAAGTGAAATCCTAAGCTATCCAAACCAAAAACCAAACCGAACCTGCTTCTGCCCACAATAAAAGGTAGATCTAGATCTTTTTTTTTTTCAAACCATTTATTGAAAAGGATTAACGGTTTGTAAAAATAAAAATTATCGAGTTAAAGTTGATAATTATGGCTTTCAAAAGTAATCGCGTTGCAGCGATGCGAAGGTTGCTAAATGGAAAGGATGTATCTGATTTTAGCAGCGTTCCTGAACATATTGTGTGTGCATTTTTTGACGAATGCACATATGTAAAAAGAATGCAAGTTGTAGCATTCTGCATATTGAATGGAATATCGGAATACAATTTTTGGCGAATCATTCGTTGGAAAGATTGTTCAAGGCAGGACGAACGTAAGGTTGCAGATCTTTTCATTTACATGAAAAAACCGGAAAATCAGGGTAGATTTTATTCATATGATATTCATTCAGGACTTATAAAATATTTGGATGGGGCTACTAGATATTTTGGTTCTCGAATTGAGTCATCTTAATTAATTTATTATTTACCTATTTTTACGAGATTTGGTGGAATTTCAGTAAATATATACGGCAGTAGGCAAGGGGACCTGCCTAAACAAAACTCCCCATGAGAAACGACGTGTGGCCACCTCCATGTGGTGTTTCTCGGGTAACGCTAAGTGCCACATTTTAAGCAAATTGTATATAATTTTCCAAATAAGTGACCGCCTTTCCAAAATATGTTGTTTATCATCCCAAATAATGTTACGCCTTTTCCAAAATATTGTGGTTTATCTTCATTTACTTCCCAAATAATGTTACGCCTTTCCCAAAATATTGTGGTTTATCTTCATTTACTTCCCAAATAATGTTACGCCTTTTCCAAAATATTGTGGTTTATCTTCATTTATTTCCCAAATAATATTATGCCTTTTCCAAAATATTATTGTTTATCTTCATTTATTTCCCAAATAATGTTACGCCTTTTCCAAAATATTGTGGTTTATCTTCATTTACTTCCCAAATAATGTTACGCCTTTTCCAAAATATTGTGGTTTATCTTCATTTACTTCCCAAATAATGTTACGCCTTTTCCAAAATATTGTGGTTTATCTTCATTTACTTCCCAAATAATGTTACGCCTTTTCCAAAATATTATTGTTTATCTTCATTTATTTCCCAAATAATGTTACGCCTTTTCCAAAATATTGTGGTTTATCTTCATTTACTTCCCAAATAATATTATGCCTTTTCCAAAATATTATTGTTTATCTTTATTTACTTCCGAAATAATCTACGCAATTTAGCAAAATATAGTTGTTTATTTTTAAAATTGGAGCTCGCTTCAAATATTTTTCTATCCTGGTATGAGAATTCTAAATGTTTCAGTGGGTGTTTAAAATTTCATAGCTATATTTCCGCAGTATGTGCTCCTTGAATTCCGTCGCGAGTCCTTATTATTATATTTACCCCCCCGGGTAGTTTTTCAAGATCGAGGGCAGAATGCGTTTAGGCGCGTAGCGGTCTTAATGGCGGTAAGTACATGCAATTTTCAAATTTTCAAAAAAAATTTTAACCAACTTGCGGCGGGTTAAGAATTTTTTCACTATTTTTTCCGAACTCCCCGTGGCCTAATTAGTCAGAATCAAGTGTTGGTTGGGTTAGGTAGGTAAAGTAAAATCCTACCATTAATTAATTCATTAGAGTGCGGATGAAACATTTTACAGTATCAATTAAGAGTATGAAGAATAAAAGAGTAGAATTTATATTAGTTAGGTCTCGGGGGGGGCTAGGGCGAATTGTAAATTGGAGGGAGGTTAGTGGTCTACGGGACGGCTAAGAAAATTCAAGAGTAACTAGAGTCCCGACATTAGTCAACTATATTAATTATATATATAAATATAGCTTCAAACATTCGAAGTTTCAGTGATCAAAGAATCGCATTTTTCAAAATACAAAAGTCTCCTAACCAAACCTAACCCAACATTTATGATTTAAGGTAATTTTTTACTAACTTTAACAAAATTCATTCCGCCTAGATTATTTTATTTTTACATAATTTACACGTTATTTTAGGTTAAGTTTGGTTTGGTTAAGTGCGGCGCCGCTGCGTGTATCATCACAGCGAGTCCCGGCAAAGCCTTTGGCACTGCTATATATATAATTAGTTTTTAATGTTAATTATTGTTTGCGCTTACTATAATGGTGTGCAATGAATAGAGGAATGCGTAAGCTCTCATTTGGTATATGATTTATTAAGTTTGGAAGAGCAGGGGCTATTCTTAAATTTAGCCTTAATATTTAACAATACTTTTTACTATTTAATAGCGCAATTTTAACGACGACAATTACAGTTTAAAATTCTCTCTCTTTTAGAGCGTCCGCGACACTTCAACAAATTTTCTTAAGTTTAAAATTGACCTTTTGGGTCTGAGCTCTAGTTGAAAAGTGATTTAAATTTGGTTAACTATTCTAATTGTAAGGTGTTTTTTGAGTTTTTTAAGATAAAAATTATAGATAAGGAGCCGCGGGTTACAGTTAGACGACTAAAAGACTAATGTTAAAGGTTTTTTCTTTCATACTATTTTTAAATAGTTGCAATAAAAATATAAGTTCTTACAGATTATATACTGGTTTTTTATCAAATTTGATTAAAGTCTAAAAATATTCAACACCTTAAAGTGAATTTAGCAGAGGACACAGGATAAGCTTGGTAAAGACTCGGTTTCAATTAAATGAATGGTCATCTTAAGAGTTTAACGACAGAGTAGTCAATCAACATTTTTCATTAAAACCTAGAAATTAAGAATTGTCATCTAAAATAGGGATTATTTATAAACGACTTAAAAATGAACGCTAAAAGACGTGCTAGAACGCAAGCCTCGCAAGGTATGTTTTCTTTGGACAACAAATGGAACAATAATGCTTGAAAATTAAGTTGAAATAAAATAATTAATAAATGAATTGATTAAATATGAAATTTAAATAGAATACAAAAGACAGTCGGACTCGAATCAGCGTCGTAGCAAGTTTTTAAATCAGGATGATGAGAGATATCAACCTAACCCATACAATTATCCTAATTTTGCTCCACCAAAAAGTATAACCATCTTGACATGAAAATCAAATTAAATTTCCGATTAAACCTTTAAATTAATAACGAAATGCCTTAAATTACCCCTATAAAGATAATATTAGCCCTTTAAACTTAAACCTATCCCTTTAAAACAAACTGAAAAGAAATTCACGGTTTCCAAAAATAACTACAATGAAAGAGGAAATAGCCCATCAAAATTGACAGCGAACTTTCTAAAACTATCCTATACCCCAGTATCCACAGTGCAAAATGAAATACCTAGCAACGAAAACTTTTTCCAAGAAACCAGAGAAATACTACGCTTATTTAGACCCCCAAGCAACAAGACCTTGAGTCACTATCCTGGTACCTGGCCCGAGAAACTTCTAGAACATTTTTTTAACCCTTAAACTGACCAATCCGTATTTGGTCCCAAAACAAAAAGTTTTGCCCATTCGCTGTTAACATGAATACGCCCGGCTACGTCATAAATATGGTCCACTATTCGCCAAACCGAAGTCAATCAACAAACGTCATTATCCCAGAAATCCTTGCGAGAAACTAGAAGTTATATATATGAAGTCCCTCCTGTCCCATCGTCAGTCGATACCTGAAATGTCTACACGAGACCCTGTCGGCTCACCCCCAAGAAATCTCTAAACGGACGGAGATTATTTTTTTAAATCGAAACCTTTATTTTTATTCGATGTTTTTATTTTTATTCATTTGATACCTTTATTTTTCATCAAGTTGAATTGGAGAATATTTTAACCCCTAGAAGAAGAGAGCGCGCGAACCCTTAAATCGCGTAATCAGAAAAAAAAAGATCCTGAAGAAAAACCCTTAAATCAAGAAGAAGAAAAAAAAAGATCCTGGAAAAAAAGAATGTGGAAGAGGAGCTACTTGGCGTAAGAAATTAAAAAAACACTTGAAACTATTGATTAACTGGCTTGAAACTATTGTTAAAGAACCTGGATTATGGTTGACGGATTGATTCATTTTAAAAAATCTTAACTTTTTAATAATCAAAACGCGTCTTGGATATAACCAAGACCTAAAAAGTATCGATAAGAACAAGGTTAATCACTTGACTGAATGCTCAGATATTGAAACTTTTTTTTAATTAAAACTTACATGCTTAAGAAAGTAATATATTCCATCACCCTATTCCATTGAATAAACTTATTTTACTGGTAGTCAATTTTTTCCCTCTCAATAATTTGAAAAATTTACTTATCTCGGGTTTTCGAGCACAATTCCATTCCCCGAAAACATTTTATAACTACATTTATTATCACTTTTAAGAGTTTTCGTGTGGAAAAATACCATATAACTACGAGTTTTTAGGGTAGTCTGCTTTAGTCTCTGCTGCGCCCGATACGAACAAGTAGGATGTATACATCCCCCTTGCTAGAAGTACACCTTGTGCCATTCTCATGCCTCGTGCCCTCGTCACCAAGGCAATAGCCCATTCAATTACGCGTTATCTGCTCGAGAATTCTGTGTGAATAGTACTTTTTAAGGTATTCGTCAGCAAATAGTAATTTTTTTTGAGAGCATTCCTCGCCTTGAAATAGGACAACTACGAAATAATTCGACCAAATTGAAGTTTAAATATTCGAACAAATCTTATTTTATAAATATCTTCTACCATTTCAATTTCTATAAAACTATTCTACCAAATGCATACGGAGTGCTACCAGAACTCTCTGGGGCTACTAGAAATACTACATTTGCATTCGCAGTGACAAGTTTAAAAAATCCCATATTTCTTTAAAAACCGTTAATACATTATCCTTCTTCCTGAAGATATACAGACTATGTAGCTGAGTCGAGCCACAGCGTCCTAGATCACGCGACTCGGTGAACGCAGGCTATATTGCAAAATAACCAAGTCAGAATTTTCAGGCTACGACCGCGCTTAAGTTAACAATTACAACAAAGAAAATCAAAAAATTCCGGAGATCATGAACTCCCCTACTGCTTGCGAACCATACAAACGCCATGGCATAGAACCGTGTGACCATTGTCTGTCGTTCCGCTGCTATAGACCCTTTCTACATAAAAAAAGAGATGTCAATCAGTATCGGGACATACAAGGGGGTTGACCTCTCGCCGTCTCTTAAGAAAGTAATATTCCATCACCCTATTCCATTGAATAAACTTATTTTACTGGTAGTAAATTTTTTCCCTCTCAATAATTTGAAAAATTTACTTATATCGGGTTTTCGAGCACAATTCCATTCCCCGAAAACATTTTATAATTACATTTATTGTCACTTTTAAGAGAGTACGTGTATGACATTGTGTCGTTAATAGGTTGCTAACATATCCCCGCTCATGCCCTGTACGCTCAATAGTGAAACCTTTTGTTTTAGTGCAAATTTCAACAATGGCAGGACATTCAATAGGGACGTTATGATTTTTACTCTTGGTTAAACTGAATTATGTAATAGACCACTTCGACATATCTTAGAGGGAAAGACACGGGGGTAAAACTTTGCCTTCCATCTCGCTTGATGGAAAGATCATAAATAGAGCAGAGACGGCGAGGGTCAACCCCCGCCCCCGTATGTCCCGATACTGAGGATTGACATCTCTTTTTTTACGTAGAAAGGGTCTATAGCAGCGGTACGACAGACAATGGTCACACGGTTCTATGCCATGGCGTTTCTATGGTTCGCAAGCAGTAGGGGTGTCCATGATATTCGTAATTTTTTGATTTTCTTTGTTGTAATTGTTAACTTAAGCACGGTCGTAGCCTGAAAATTCTGACTTGGTTATTTTGCAATATAGCCTGCGTTCACCGAGTCGCGTGATCTATGACGCTGTGGCTTGACTCCGCTACTTAGTCTGTATATCTTCGGGAACAAGGAACATGTATTAACGGTTTTTAAAGGAATATGGGATTTATAAACTTATCGCTGCGAATCTTCCTATAGAAAATGTAGTATTTCTAGTAGCCCCAGAGACTTCTAGTAGCACTCTGTATGCATTTGGTAGAACAGTTTTATAGAAATTGAAATGGTAGAAGATATTTATAAAATAAAATTTGTTCGAATATTTAAACTTCAATTTGGTCCAATTATTTCGTAGTTGTCCTATTTCATGGCGAGGAATGCTCTCAAAAACAATTACTATTTTCTGACGAATACCTTAAAAAGTACTATTCACACAGAATTCTCGAGCAGTTTAATGCGTAATTGAGGGGGCTATTGCCTTGGTAACGAGGCCAGCGAAAGACAAGGCATGAGAATGGAACAAGGTGTACTTCTATCAAGGGGGGTATACAACTATACATCCTCCTTGTTCGTATCGGGCGCAGCAGAGGCTAAAGCAGACAACCCTAAATCGTTTTGTCATTGTTATGTTGTAGTTATATGGTAATTTCCACACGAAAACTCTTCAAAGTTATAATAAATGTAGTTATAAAATGTTTTCGGGGAATGGAATTGTGCTCGAAAACCCGAGATAAGTAAATTTTTAAAATTATTGAGAGGGAAAATATTTACTACCAGTAAAATAAGTTTATTCAATGGAATAGGGTGATGGAACATTACTTTAAGCATGTAAGACTTAATTAAAAAAAGTTTCAATATCTGCGCATTCAGTCAAGTGATTAACCATGTTCTTATCGATACTTTTTAGGTCTTGGTTAAATCCAAGACGCGTTTTGATTAATATCTGTTACTTCAGTCTTAATTTTTATTAATTTTGCGTACATGCGGTGGTGATTAATTTATTTCAGTGCTCATTCCCGCTAGCTGCAGAAAAGGAAATAGTTTGTCATTCAATAGACTGAGAGTTAGTAGCTAAAGGGACGTCACATCAATATTTTTTGTCTTAATTTAAGCTGATGAAATTCGTAGATATACGAGGGTGTGATGTCATGACAAAGATATCAGTTCGACTATTTCTGATGAACCCAGACCAGAATATACTAGTTGCTTTCACGATAATTTTGATCCCCATTTCCAAAGTCATTGTGTCACCAAGATCTTATTCAGAACGGATATTTCTCTTAACCTTTACACGAGATTCAACATATAGATTACCATCTTTTGTGATTAACTTTAACCTAATTTAGGAAACTAAAATAGTAATTTTTATTGTTAAAAATGACATTAAATAAGACAACTAGCAATAATTTGGCAATATTTTGGGGGAAAAGAAATACAATTTTGTAGTATTTTGGAAAAGCTGGCAATATCAGAATAATTATAATATAATATAAATATAACGCCTCTTAAAAAGATTTTCTCTTCCGTATAGTGTGGTAGTTTGGCATATTTTATTTTAGCTCTGTCCTTAAGTACAATTTTAATTGGATTTAGCCATTGGGATAGATGATAAATGATTAGCCAGCGTACTAGGGGAGTCTGGCAATGGAACTGTGCTTAGATTTATCATTGAATATAGGAAATAACAGGATCAACAAATTATTTACTAGTATTTATGAAATAAATGGTAACTATTTTACCTTTGATAAATAAAGTCAAATGAGAGTTACAGTAGTTTATTGATGACAAAAGTTAGGGTTAATAGTATTATTTATTTTATATAATAGTTAAAATATAAATTGTAATTTTTTAAAGTTATGGCTGTTCAGTAATTACGTAAAAGTCATTAAAACATTAAATTGCTTTAAGAATATTTTTGTTAAACTTTTTTTTCAAAGTTAAAACACGCATGATTATTATTTTATTGGCATGTGCTAAAGATTTATTTTAAAAACACATTTGGTTTGATAATTGCTACGTTTATTTATAGCACGCAATTTGGAATTATATTTCCCTGGTTGTTATTTATTTATGGTATTCATTATAATGTTATTTATTTATGGTATTCATTATAATGTTATTTATTTATGGTATTCATTACAATGTTATTTATTTATGGTATTCATTACAATGTTATTTATTTATGGTATTCATTATAATGTTATTTATTTATGGTATTCATTATAATGTTATTTATTTATGGTATTCATTATAATGTTATTTATTTATGGTATTCATTATAATGTTATTTATTTATGGTATTCATTATAATGTTATTTATTTATGGTATTCATTATAATGTTATTCATTTATGGTATTCATTATAATGTTATTTATTTATGGTATTCATTATAATGTTATTTATTTATGGTATTCATTATAATTATTTTGCAGTAAATAAAAATTTTGTTTTTCACGTTTAAAGCTAATAGTTGCGTATTTTTTAAAGGATTTCATTCATAACATTATAAGGAAAATTATTTTGGACACCAGAAAGGCTTTTGAGAATAATTAGTGATTGCGTCCTAACTGACAAAAAATAGACCTTAACAGGGAATAGCTATGAATAACTATAATTAATTTTAACTGAATCTAAAATGTAAGTTTCACTATGAATACATGAGAGGGATTAAAAAATGTTCAAAGACAGTCATACGTGAAGGTTGGATTTAAAAAGTGTAAAAAGTTCAACATTAACGTTAGAGCACCAATAATCATTTTGTTAATCTCTCAAGTGAATAATTCAATGATGAAAAAATATACACATTAATCCTAGGACTGTAAAATTGAGAATATATAATAGCCAGAAAAATAGTAAGCATGGGTTTTAATGTTAGAGCACCAATAATCATTTTGTTAATCTATCAAGTGAATAATTCAATGATGAAAAAATATACACATTAATCCTAGGACTGTAAAATTGAGAATATATAATAGCCAGAAAAATAGTAAGCATGGGTTTTAATGTTAAATTATGTTAGGTATAAAAAAGGGAAGGGGGAGTTTGTTAAAATACTGCTAATATACTTAAAGATGCTTTTTAAAAAGGGTAGTGATTTGTTGGTGTAGAATCTGCAGTTTAGCTCAGAGAGTTAATGAAGCGCCTTGTATTTCGTTAGTGACATCTTAAATCCAGTTGATTTATTTTTTTTCTATATTTAATACTATTGAACTAAGATGGCGTTAGTGGTTAATGTCATTAATTGGTAGCTTTTTACTGGTTCCATCGTGCGTGATTTTGTTTTGTTAATGTAGAATCTGCAATTTAGTTCAGAGATTTAATGATGTGCCTTGTTTTTGGTAGCGACATCTCCAGTCCATTTTATTTTTTTTATATTTATTACTTTTGAACTCAGCATTACTGCTTAACGTCATTAATTGACAGCTTTGTTTTAGTAATTCCACCGAGCTTGTTTTGTTTGACAAACGTCCGTAAAATAACGTTCATAAGGCGTTTCGATGGAAATTTAAACTGAAGTCCAAGGTGATTATGCGGTTAATCACAGTTGGGTTTTTTAGAGTTACGAGTGAAGTACTTGAGGTTTAATCGGGTGGTGAAGGAGGGGGGATTTGGGGTATTTCACCAGCCGCGGACACGGGGTAGTCAGTTCCTGTAGGGTAGGCATGCTGACAAGTCCCTTATTCCCTCAAAACTTTGTCGCCCAGAAGCTTGGCTTACAGGAGTGCGCCCAAACTCACAACATAGTAAAGTACATAATTTTAGTTACAAACCATTGCTGTTCTAAATTTTAATAACGTTGAAGCAACTTTTGTTCAAAAAAGTTTTTTTTTAGCGAATTCATATCTGTTATGAAGTTCTATTGTGTTGATGAACTTGAAGGTAAGGCTTGCCAAGCCGTGATATAATTATGCAGGGAAACCAAATAATTGACATGTATTGTTTGGCCTTGGTACAGCTTGAAGTTCTATAGACACTCGCTCAACCAATACGAAGGTTATTTCTTTGATATCTTTGCCTTTTTTAATCCAAAGTCGCTCTCATTCTTTGAACACGTCAGTCTAAAGTTTCTGTTGTTTCGGCATAGAAGTTGAATATTTATATTTCTTGATCTGTCTATCGAAGTCTTGTGGTGTTGTTTTTTGTAATGATGATGATCATATTTTTTAGCTGTGTAGTTTTAAACTTTTAATTTACTGGTAAAGGCTATGATGAATTATCTTTCTGTTGAAGCTTAGCAGTTGGCACGTGTGTATGCGATACGCATGTAGTTGTACGAAATTAGTTTTTAAATTGCATGTTTCAAAATTGAAAATATGCACTGCTCGTAGCATTTTTGTCAAATTAATTTTCTTCGTCGTTATATTAGTTATGTAAAGGGGCGGAGGGAGAGGAGGCGAAAGAAAACTTTACCATTTACTGGCTATTATATGTTCATTTAAATATGAGATTTTGAGGGTCAATTTTTTTAAATTTTGTCACGCAACTCTTAGCTTTAAGTTTGAAAACAGTGCAGCTAGAATATGACAATTATTGTTTTGCGCGTGGGTTACCAAAGGGACAATGAAAAGGTTATAAAATTTTGAAGAAAAAGAATTATTCCAAAAGGCTTTGCAAATTCTACCCCTGTTGGTTTTAATCAATGCCACCCGTCACTCAGACTACTCCAGCTGGTGAGAAACACATAGAGAATATGCAAAACTTCCTGGAATATTAATTGAAAAAAAAATGTTCTAGTTATTTTATTTACACGGTAATGTAATATATATATATATATAT
>JAEQBA010000344.1:0-115608 GCA_019434445.1 Phalangium opilio
TTTGAAGAATAAACTTAAAGACATATTTATAGGAATAATATTTGGGTTGGCCAACCATCCGATATGGTCTAGTGGGTAGGATACCTGGCTTTCACCGAGAAGGCCCGGGTTCGATTCCCGGTATCGGAGCGAGTGCTTTGTACCGCTTTTGAAGAATAACTTAAAGACACATTTATAGGAAAATATTTAGGGTTGTGCCAACCATTCCGATATGGTCTAGTGGGTAGGATACCTGGCTTTCACCCAGAAGGCCCGGGTTCGATTCCCGGTATCGGAGACTGTGCTTTGTACCGCTTTTAAAGAATATTTAAAGACACATTTATAGGAAATATCTAGGGTTGCTCAAACCAGTCCGATATGGTCTAGTGGCTAGGATATCTGGCTTTCACCCGAAGGCCGGGTTCGATTCCCGGTATCGGAGTGACTGCTTATGTACCGCATTTGAAGAATAAACTTAAAGACATATTTATAGGAATAATACTTAGGGTTGTGCCAACCAGTCCGAGATGGTCTAGTGGGTAGGATACCTGACTTTCACCTAGAAGGCCCGGGTTCGATTCCCGGTATCGGAGACTGTGCTTTGTACCGCTTTTAAAGAATAAATTTAAAGACACATTTATAGGAATAATATCTAGGGTTGCTCAAACCAGTCCGATATGGTCTAGTGGCTAGGATATCTGGCTTTCACCCAGAAGGCCCGGGTTCGATTCCCGGTATCGGAGCGACTGCTTATGTACCGCATTTGAAGAATAAACTTAAAGACACTTTTATAGGAATAATATTTAGGGTTGTGCCAACCAGTCCGATATGGTCTAGTGGGTAGGATACCTGGCTTTCACCCAGAAGGCCCGGGTTCGATTCCCGGTATCGAAGACTGTGCTTTGTACCGCTTTTAAAGAATAAATTTAAAGACACATTTATAGGAATAATATCTAGGGTTGCTCAAACCAGTCCGATATGGTCTAGTGGCTAGGATATCTGGCTTTCACCCAGAAGGCCCGGGTTCGATTCCCGGTATCGGAGCGAGTGCTTTGTACCGCTTTTGAAGAATAAACTTAAAGACATATTTATAGGAATAATATTTAGGGTTGTGCCAACCAGTCCGATATGGTCTAGTGGGTAGGATACCTGGCTTTCACCGAGAAGGCCCGGGTTCGATTCCCGGTATCGGAGACTGTGCTTTGTACCGCTTTTAAAGAATAAATTTAAAGACACATTTATAGGAATAATATCTAGGGTTGCTCAAACCAGTCCGATATGGTCTAGTGGCTAGGATATCTGGCTTTCACCCAGAAGGCCCGGGTTCGATTCCCGGTATCGGAGCGAGTGCTTTTGTACCGCTTTTGAAGAATAAACTTAAAGACATATTTATAGGAATAATATTTATGGTTGTGCCAACCATTCCGATATGGTCTAGTGGGTAGGATACCTGGCTTTCACCTAGAAGGCCCGGGTTCGATTCCCGGTATCGGAGCGAGTGCTTTGTACCGCTTTTGAAGAATAAACTTAAAGACATATTTATAGGAATAATATTTAGGGTTGTGCCAACCAGTCCGAGATGGTCTAGTGGTAGGATACCTGGCTTTCACCTAGAAGGCCCGGGTTCGATTCCCGGTATCGGAGCGAGTGCTTTTGTACCGCTTTTGAAGAATAAACTTAAAGACATATTTATAGGAATAATATTTAGGGTTGTGCCAACCAGTCCGAGATGTCTAGTGGGTAGGATATCTGGCTTTCACCGAGAAGGCCCGGGTTCGATTCCCGGTATCGGAGACTGTGCTTTGTACCGCTTTTAAAGAATAAATTTAAAGACACATTTATAGGAATAATATCTAGGGTTGCTCAAACCAGTCCGATATGGTCTAGTGGCTAGGATATCTGGCTTTCACCCAGAAGGCCCGGGTTCGATTCCCGGTATCGGAGTGACTGCTTATGTACCGCATTTGAAGAATAAACTTAAAGACATATTTATAGGAATAATATTTAGGGTTGTGCCAACCAGTCCGAGATGGTCTAGTGGGTAGGATACCTGGCTTTCACCGAGAAGGCCCGGGTTCGATTCCCGGTATCGGAGACTGTGCTTTGTACCGCTTTTAAAGAATAAATTTAAAGACACATTTATAGGAATAATATCTAGGGTTGCTCAAACCAGTCCGATATGGTCTAGTGGCTAGGATATCTGGCTTTCACCCAGAAGGCCCGGGTTCGATTCCCGGTATCGGAGTGACTGCTTATGTACCGCATTTGAAGAATAAACTTAAAGACATATTTATAGGAATAATATTTAGGGTTGTGCCAACCAGTCCGATATGGTCTAGTGGGTAGGATACCTGGCTTTCACCGAGAAGGCCAGGGTTCGATTCCCGGTATCGGAGACTGTGCTTTGTACCGCTTTTAAAGAATAAATTTAAAGACACATTTATAGGAATAATATCTAGGGTTGCTCAAACCAGTCCGATATGGTCTAGTGGCTAGGATATCTGGCTTTCACCCAGAAGGCCCGGGTTCGATTCCCGGTATCGGAGCGAGTGCTTTTGTACCGCTTTTGAAGAATAAACTTAAAGACATATTTATAGGAATAATATTTAGGGTTGTGCCAACCATTCCGATATGGTCTAGTGGGTAGGATACCTGGCTTTCACCTAGAAGGCCCGGGTTCGATTCCCGGTATCGGAGACTGTGCTTTGTACCGCTTTTAAAGAATAAATTTAAAGACACATTTATAGGAATAATATCTAGGGTTGCTCAAACCAGTCCGATATGGTCTAGTGGGTAGGATACCTGGCTTTCACCCAGAAGGCCCGGGTTCGATTCCCGGTATCGAAGACTGTGCTTTGTACCGCTTTTAAAGAATAAATTTAAAGACACATTTATAGGAATAATATCTAGGGTTGATCAGACCAGTCCGATATGGTCTAGTGGCTAGGATATCTGGCTTTCACCCAGAAGGCCCGGGTTCGATTCCCGGTATCGGAGCGAGTGCTTTTGTACCGCTTTTGAAGAATAAACTTAAAGACATATTTATAGGAATAATATTTAGGGTTGTGCCAACCAGTCCGATATGGTCTAGTGGGTAGGATACCTGGCTTTCACCGAGAAGGCCCGGGTTCGATTCCCGGTATCGGAGACTGTGCTTTGTACCGCTTTTAAAGAATAAATTTAAAGACACATTTATAGGAATAATATCTAGGGTTGCTCAAACCAGTCCGATATGGTCTAGTGGGTAGGATACCTGGCTTTCACCCAGAAGGCCCGGGTTCGATTCCCGGTATCGGAGTGACTGCTTATGTACCGCATTTGAAGAATAAACTTAAAGACATATTTATAGGAATAATATCTAGGGTTGCTCAAACCAGTCCGATATGGTCTAGTGGCTTGGATATCTGGCTCTCACATAGAAGGCTCAAGTTCGATTTCCGGTATCGGAGCGAGTGCTTTTGTACCGCTTTTCAAGAATAGACTTAAGGATATAGGTTTATGAATAGAATGAAGACTTGGTTAAGAGAGTCCGATATGGTTTAGTGGCTAGGACACCTGGCTTTCACCCAGAAGGCCCGGGTTCGATTCCCGGTATAGGAGCGAGTGCTTTTGTACCGCTTTTGAAGAATAGACTTAAGGATATGGGTTTATGAATAGAATTAAGACTTGGTTGAGCAAGTCAGATATGGTCTAGTTGCTAGTATATCTGGCTCTCATCCAGAAGGCTCAAGTTCGATTTCCATTATCGGAGCGAGTGCTTTTGTACCGCTTTTCAAGAATAGACTTAAGGTTATAGGTTTATGAATAGAATTAAGACTTGGTTGAGCAAGTCAGATATGGCCTAGTGGGTAGGATACCTGGCTTTCACCCAGAAGGCCCGGGTTCGATTCCCGGTATCGGAGACTGTGCTTTGTACAGCTTTTAAAGAATAAATTTAAAGACACATTTATAGGAATAATATCTAGGGTTGCTCAAGCCAGTCCGATATGGTCTATTGGCTAGGATATCTGACTTTCACCCAGAAGGCCCGGGTTCGATTCCCGTATCGGAGCGAGTGCTTTGTACCGCTTTTGAAGAATAAACTTAAAGACATATTTATAGGAATAATATTTATTCCGATATGGTCTAGTGGCTAGGATATCTGACTTTCACCCAGAAGGCCCGGGTTCGATTCCCGGTATCGGAGCGAGTGCTTTTGTACCGCATTTGAAGAATAAACTTAAAGACATATTTATAGGAATAATATTTAGGGTTGTGCCAACCAGTCCGATATGGTCTAGTGGGTAGGATACCTGGCTTTCACCGAGAAGGCCCGGGTTCGATTCCCGGTATCGGAGACTGTGCTTTGTACCGCTTTTAAAGAATAAATTTAAAGACACATTTATAGGAATAATATCTAGGGTTGCTCATACCAGTCCGATATGGTCTAGTGGCTAGGATATCTGGCTTTCACCCAGAAGGCCCGGGTTCGATTCCCGGTATCGGAGCGAGTGCTTTTGTACCGCTTTGAAGAATAAACTTAAAGACATATTTATAGGAATAATATTTAGGGTTGTGCCAACCATTCAAATATGGTCTAGTGGGTAGGATACCTGGCTTTCACCCAGAAGGCCCGGGTTAGATTCCAGGTATCGGAGCGACCGCTTTCCAAATAGACTTAAGGATATAGGTTTATGAATAGAATTCAGACTTGGTTGAGCAAGTCCGATATGGTCTAGTGGCTAGGATATCTGGCTTTCACCCGGAAGGCTCGGGTTCGATTCCCGGTATCGGAGCTAGTGCTTTTGTACCGCTTTTCAAGAATAGACTTAAGGATATAGTTTTATGAATAGAATTAAGACTTGGTTGATGAAGTCCGATAGGGTCTAGTGGCTAGGATTCCTGGCTTTTACACGGAAGGCCCGGGTTCGATTCCCGGTATAGGAGACTCCGCTTTGTTCAGCTTTTAAAGAATAAATTTAAGACCATTTATAGGAATAATATTTAGGGTTGTTCCAACCAGTCCGATATGGTCTAGCGGGTAGGATACCTGGCTTTCACCAGGAAGGCCCGGGTTCGATTCCGGGTATCGGAGACTGTGCTTTGTACCGCTTTTAAAGAATACATTTTAAGACACACTTATAGGAATAATATCTAGGGTGGCTCAAACCAGTCCGATATGGTCTAGTGGCTTGGATATCTGGCTCTCATCCAGAAGGCTCAAGTTCGATTTCCGGTATCGGAGCCAGTGCTTTTGTACCGCTTTTGAAGAATAGACTTAAGGATATAGGTTTATGAATAGAACTAAGACTTGGTTGAGCAAGTCACATATGATCTAGTGGGTAGGATACCTGGCTTTCACCCAGAACGCCCTGGATCGATTACCGGTATCGGAGACTGTACTTTGTACAGCTTTTCAAGAATAAATTTAAAGACACATTTATAGGAATAATATCTATGGTTGCTTAAACCAGTCCGATATGGTCTAGAGGCTAGGAAATCTGGCTTTCACCCGGAAGGCCCGGGTTCGATTCCCGGTATCGGAGCGAGTGCTTTTGTACAGCTTTTGAAGAATAGACTTAAGGATATAGGTTTATGAAAAGAAATAAGACTTGGTTGAGCGAGTCAGATATGGTCTAGTGGCTAGGATATCTGGCTCTCACCCAGAAGGCCCGTGTTCGATTCCCGGTATCGGAGCGAGTGCTTTTGTACCGCATTTCAAGAATAGACTTAAAGGATTTTATTTATGAATAGAATTAAGACTTGGTTGAGCAAGTCCGATATGGTCTAATGGCTAGGATATCTGGCATTCACCCGGAATGCCTGGGTTCGATTCCCGGTATCGGAGCGAGTGCTTTTGTACAGCTTTTGAAGAATAGACTTAAGGATATAGGTTTATGAATAGAATTAAGACTTGGTTGAGCAAGTCAGATATGGTCTAGTGGGTAGGATACCTGGCTTTCACCCAGAAGGCCCGGGTTCGATTCCCGGTATCGGAGACTGTGCTTTGTACCGCTTTTAAAGGAAAAATTTAAAGACACATTTATAGGAATAATATCTAGGGTTGCTCAAACCAGTCCAATATGGTCTAGTGGCTAGGATATCTGGCTTTCACCCAGAAGGCCCGGGTTCGATTCCCGGTATCGGAGCGAGTGCTTTTGTACCGCTTTTGAAGAATAGACTTAAGGATATAGGTTTATGAATAGAATTAAGACTTGGTTAAGCAAGTCCGAAATAGTTTAGTGGCTAGGATACCTGGGTTTCACCCATAAGGCCCGGGTTCGATTCCCGGTATAGGAGCGAGTGCTTTGTACCGCTTTTCAAGAATAGACTTAAGGATATAGGTTTATGAATAGAATTAAGACTTGGTTGAGCAAGTCAGATATGGTCTAGTAGCTAGGATATCTGGCTCTCACGCAGAAGGCCCGTGTTCGATTCCCGGTATCGGAGCGAGTGCTTTTGTACCACATTTCAAGAATAGACTTAAAGGATATTATTTTATGAATAGAATTAAGACTTGGTTGAGCAAGTCCGATATGGTCTAATGGCTAGGATATCTGGCATTCACCCGGAATGCCCGGGTTCGATTCCCGGTATCGGAGCGAGTGCTTTTGTACAGCTTTTGAAGAATAGACTTAAGGATATAGGTTTATGAATAGAATTAAGACTTGGTTGAGCAAGTCAGATATGGTCTAGCGGGTAGGATACCTGGCTTTCATCCAGAAGGCCCGGGTTCGATTCCCGGTATCGGAGACTGTTCTTTGTACAGCTTTTAAAGAATAAATTTAATGACACATTTATAGGAATAATATCTAGGGCTGCTCAAACCAGTCCGATATGGTCTAGTGGCTAGGATATCTGTTTTTCACGCACAAGGCTCGGGTTCGATTCCCGGTATCTGAGCGACTGCTTATGCACCGCATTTGAAAAACAAACTTAAAGACACATTTATAGGAATAATATTTAGGGTTGTGCCCACCAGTCCGATATGGTCTAGTGGGTAGGATACCTGGCTTTCACCCAGAAGGCCCGGTATCGGAGAATGTGCTTTGTACCGCTTTTAAAGGAAAAATTTAAAGACACATTTATAGGAATAATATCTAGGGTTGCTCAAACCAGTCCAATATGGTCTAGTGGCTATGATATCTGGCTCTCACCCAGAAGGCCCGGGTTCGATTCCCGGTATCGGAGCAAGGATGATGGGGGAGGATACGAATTGAGAGGCGCGCTTGTACCAGAGCCGTGATGCGAGTCTCCCACAACGGGAGGATGGGGTGGGCTGAAAAAGTGGGGATCGCAGCCTGGTAAAATTTGAGGGAAAATTTTGAAAACTTCGCGTGAGAGAAATGCTAGATGGCGCCATTTAGAGCCAAAAACTCTCTAGGAGCCTTAGGTGGTTAGGCCTTTGCCGCCTTAGCGTTCGTTGATTATTAAGTCTTTAAAATTACACGAGGAAAGTACATTTTTTAACTACAATTATTTTAAAAGTTAAATGAAATGAAAAATGGGAAAATATTGCGTCTATAGAGGTTGTAAGAATTACTATAAATCTAAAATTACCCATGGACAAGGAATCAAATACTATCCCGTACCTAAACCGAAGAAAAATTTCGAAATTTGTATGAGATGGGTAAAGGCTATTAATCGAGCAGATATTAAGAGTCATTATGATGTTAAACCACATCATTATGTATGCTCTGAGCATTTTATTGGACGAAACGGACCCACTGACGACCATCCGGATCCCATTAAAGATAATGAAGCGGTAACACCTTTGGTTAAATCTATGACATCGCTTTTAGAAGAATCATCCTCGTCTTCAAGCAGTATCACAGGACAGTATAGTGGAACGTCTGTCATTACAACAGGTGCTACATCTTTATCAGATATGCGTCCAATTCCGGCTTTGGAAAATATCATCGAGCCATTAGTTAAAACTTCGTCACCGATTTTAGAAGACTCAACCTCTTCTTCAAGCATCACAGGACAGTATAGTGGAACGTCTGTCATTGCAACAACTGCTACATCTTTATCAAATACGTGTCCAAGTCCACCTTTGGTAAATATCGAGCCATTTGTTAAAACTTCGTCAGCGATATTAGATCGACAAATCACTACATTGGAAAATATTGAATTACCTTCCGTTACAAGTACGGCTTTGGTATTAGATGAAATACATATATTGAAAAAACTAGCACAAGAGTTTTTAGTTCATAAACTTGATAATTTAGATACTTGTGCCTGGTCAGTTGACGTATTGAAAGATTCTGAACTACACATTAATGTGATAAAATGCCTGAAGTTTAGAATTAGTGGCAATACTAGTTTAGTTATAGTTGACCTAACTCATTGTCTAGTCCCAACAGTTTATTTTGGCAATGAGTTACTATCGCAAGATCATCTACTATTTTCATCAAGCTCAGTTGACTTTAAGGGTTCAGTTTTAAATATAAATGACTTGATGAATGTATTACATGAAATCGAAAACTGGGAAATATGTCGTGGCATTCAAGGCGAATTATTTTTGCATTTTAAAGACAAACATTTAAAACCTGCATATACTTGCATGGTTAGCCAATCAATTCGATCTGAAAAATGTGAAAAATTATTTGTTGGCCAGTTTACAACACTTTGCCCATCGTGTCGTAAAACCAAAGTAGTTTTGAAGACTAGAAAACGGAGAGAGAAAACACACGCTGTTAAAAGTACAAATATTCGCTACATGACTAAAGACGAGGTAAAAGATCAGTTTGTGGAAGTAAAGAAAAATAATAAAGCTTTGAAGAAAAGGAATAGAGTATTAGACTTAAAAGTCAAGAAGAGGTTCAAAAAAGATGGATTTTTTATGACGGAAGAAGAAAGTAAAGATTTTGAAGAAATTGTCAGAAAAAATCCATTTCAAAGCAAATCTACATTTCATAAACTGCTGATGCGTGAACAAATGAGATTAATTAGGACAAAAAAATCCAGACCAAGGAAATGGCACCCAGCTATAGTACAGTGGTGCATTTCGATAAAAGCAAGGTCACCCAGTGCCTACGAAGCTGTGCGCCAAGCTTTTATGTTGCCTTCTCAAAAAACGCTTTTCAATTACTCTGTTGATTTGTCAACAAAAAGTGGATTTAATGATTCGGCGCTGCTAGAAATGCGAGAAAAAGCCGATATAGACAATTTTGAAGAGCACCAAAAGTATTTCAGTTTAGTCATCGATGAAATGCAAATCAAACAGGATTTAATATTCAACAGCAACACGGGAGAATTAATTGGCGCTACGAATCTCAATCAGTTCAGAAATGAAGTGGCAAGATTAGAAAATGACATGGAAGTTAGGATGAAAGGCCCCACAGATGATGGAAACATAAATTTGGCTAATCACGTTCTCCAGTTGATGGTCAGGGGACTTACAACAACTTTTAAATACCCTTACGCCTTTTTCCCCTGTGAAAATTTGCATGCAGAGGACTTATATTCTATACTTTGGGAAGGCATTGAAAATTTACAGGCAGCTGGATTTCGCATACTCGCCGTTGTTTGTGATAAAGCATCTTCAAATATGAAGTTAATTAAAATATGTACTGAACTAAATCAAAAAGAGAATAATCACAGAGTTGGATTTAAAACCAAGAATCCATTCAATAATGGGGAGCCGCTTTACTTCGTTTCGGATGTCTGTCATAATATTAAAACAGCAAAGAATGGCTTAAATAACAGTGGAAAATGAAGAAACATAAGGATGGTTCGGTAAAACCAATTAGACTATTAAAAAAGAATGGCAAATATCTTTTATGGAAACATATTGTTGACACTTATGAACTGGATTCTAATTCGTTGCTACGGCTAGCGCCCAAGTTAACATACAATCATGTTTACCCGAATGCCCATAGTTGCATGAGAGTGAAGCTTTCAACCCAAGTATTAAGCTCTACTACTGCAAATGCCGTCGAGGAATTGATTGGAGAAGAGGCAGCGGAGACTGTCAAGTTCCTTCGACTTTTTGATACCTTTTTTGACATTTTAAATATATCAAATACTTATTCATTTTTTACCAAGAAGAAACCATCTTTAGAACCGTTTAAGAATTTAGACGATTGGCGTTTTAAGGTAGTAAATTGTTAATTAATGCATATAATGTTTGAAGTAACTAACAACAGCTGATTTTTAGTGGCTAGAAGAGGAGTTCCTTGGCTATATAGATGAGTGGGAGTCGGAAGTGGACTAAACAGAAGTTGATGATGATTTTGACAAATCCAAAATGCTTCTTAGCAGGGAGACTTTAGAGGGTATACGAATATCTGGTAAAATACGCTTTCTAATAATTGAGTAGAAAGACATGAAAGCGACCCACCAATATCTCGAAGTTTCATCCTTGCAAAAAAGGGCTTCACCAGAGGCTTGAGGGGTCTTTATACTTACACGTGCAAACGGCAGACCACCTTTTACCTCTTCCAAAGCTACCGCGCCCGCAAGCCGCCGGTGGAGCCTTTTAAGCAGAAGATTGCGTGTGTCGCTTTTAATTTTTCCTGTTGAGACCTAGTCATTCTAATTACTAAATGTCTTTATATTTTTCAGTATACTCAACTATCGAGATAATTAAGTTTTTGATTAAAAAGGGAGCCCCGTACGTTTTAACTGCAAAACTAAATCAGGATTTGGTTGACAACTATTTTGGCAGACAGCGAGGGTCCTGTGGTTCTGGCGAAAACCCGACGGTCAGCCAATATGGACAAGGAGCGAAAAGGTTAAAACTCATGAGCTCTTTAATACCGAAACTAAAAAATGGCAACTGTACACCAAAAACGAAAAAGAAAAGGGAAAAAGAAGAAAATTAGCTCGTGACGCATTTCGAGAATAGTAATTTGTTAAGGTTTATTTTTGAAAATTTACAAAATAAATATCTCTTTAAGTCGTAATTATTTCTTACTATTTTTTCGGTTTTTGTTTGTTAGAACTTTTAGTTCTTTCCTGATGCCACTGCTAGCTAAAGTGTCTTTTTTGGCAACTTGAACTGCGTTTTTAACCATTCTTGTTAATCCCTTTAAATGGCAGTTGATGACTATTCGAAAGCATTTATTTAGAGCAGACGTTGAATTCTCTTTTTCATCCCCCCATAGTTCATCCCATGTTTCCTTTATGAAATTATCGTTTTCTAAAACTTCAATAATTCTTGATTTCCTAGACTCATTGTATTTTAGGGGATCCTTAGAATTGACGAAAGGCACAATTTTACCACATAGGTGCTTAAAAAAGTCAAATGCTCCTTGTGACAGGTACAACAATCCTCCTCTGTCTTGCTTTACAGTCCATTCATGAAATGTGTGGTTAGCTTCGTTTTTTTTAAGTAAACAGTTTCCCCAAAACTTTGGGCATTCATAAATACCAATTATTTGATTTAATGTATAACCTGCTATCTGATGAATGGTTTTACTTTCTTTATTGGCGATTTCAGTTGTAGTTAGAGTTAATTTCGTTTTGTTTGGCTTCAACTTGGTTCTTGGTTTTGAGGCATAAGCAACTTTTAATCGTTTTTTTTCCAAATAATTGGAATTTAACTCGTTAAAAAGACGTTGGGAAAACGTCGTGGTCACAAGATCTTGATCGTGTCGTGGAAGATTCTTAAAGGAACTAGTTTTTCCAAAGGAATGTTTCATTTCTTCCCTAAATTCTTCACTTATCAGAAGTTCATGCCTCTTTTCTGAAAATTTGACTTCATCCAAAAGCCCTGTTTTAGTGTCCATAAAAATTGATAAGTAATCAAATGCCTCGTCTGTTATTGTTGTAATTTTGTTTTTTTTAACATCCTCTAAAACATCCTGTCATTGAATAAAATCATAAATTTAGCATTTTTAATTAGCACTAGAAGGGATTAAAATTAATGAACTCATCCTTTATGAATCTTGGCAAAGCTGGGAGTGGCTACGAGGTCACCATTTGCCGTTTATTAATGCCATAAATACTTACAATAACGGGTTTTGGTCTTCCAACGTAAGTTACCTTATACAGATTAGAAGCATTAACAAGAATAGTGCTCAAATTTTCTTTCAAAAACTGCTGATTAAAAACGATACCTGAAAAAATAAGGCACTGCATTAATGTCAGTCATTACATTTAAACCTAATTAATAATTCCTCTTACCTGATTGTATCTTTTCTCGCTGTGCCTTAGTACACTTCTTAAAACTCTTTACTTTACAATAATTGTGGTCACTTCCATCCATATCGCAATTATAATTAGGAATAAATAAGACAGAAATCTTCCGTGAAAACGGTGAGACACGTTGCTGAACTACGCGGAAATATTTTGAAAATTTATTTTCTCTAGCCGCGGAGAGAGGGAGCCATAAAGTGTTTGACAATGGGCCACGTGATATCTTTTACCAGGTTGACACCCCCATTTTCTACCCCTCTTACGCTCCCAACTGTGGGAGTTACTTGTTACGGGTGGGGAGCGAGAAAAGCCTCTCAATTCGTATCCTCCCCCATCATCCTTGATCGGAGCTAGTGCTTTTGTACCGCTTATCAAGAATAGACTTAAGGATATAGGTTTATGAATAGAATTAAGACTTGGTTGTGCAAGTCCGATATGGTCTAGAGGCTAGGATAATCTGGCTTTCACCCGGAAGGCCTGGGTACGATTCCCGGTATCGGAGCGAGTGCTTTTGTACAGCTTTTGAAGAATAGACTTAAGGATATAGGTTTATGAAAAGAATTAAGACTTGGTTGAGCAAGTCAGATATGGTCTAGTGGCTAGGATATCTGGCTCTCACGCAGAAGGCCCGGGTACGATTCCCGGTATCGGAGCGAGTGCTTTTGTACAGCTTTTGAAGAATAGACTTAAGGATATAGGTTTATGAAAAGAATTAAGACTTGGTTGAGCAAGTCAGATATGGTCTAGTGGCTAGGATATCTGGCTCTCACCCAGAAGGCCCGGGTTCGATTCCCGGTATCGGAGCGAGTGCTTTTGTACCGCTTTTCAAGAATAGACTTAAGGATATAGGTTTATGAATAGAATTAAGACTTGGTTGAGCAAGTCAGATATGGTCTAGTGGCTAGGATATCTGGCTCTCACGCAGAAGGCCCGTGTTCGATTCCCGGTATCGGAGCGAGTGCTTTTGTACCGCATTTCAAGAATAGACTTAAAGGATATTATTTTATGAATAGAATTAAGACTTGGTTGAGCAAGTCCGATATGGTCTAATGGCTAGGATATCTGGCATTCACCCGGAATGCCCGGGTTCGATTCCCGGTATCGGAGCGAGTGCTTTTGTACAGCTTTTGAAGAATAGACTTAAGGATATAGGTTTATGAATAGAATTAAGACTTGGTTGAGCAAGTCAGATATGGTCTAGTTGCTAGGATATCTGGCTCTCATCCAGAAGGCTCAAGTTCGATTTCCACTATCGGAGCGAGTCCTTTTTTACCGCTTTTCAAGAATAAACTTAAGGATATAGGTTTATGTATAGAATTAAGACTTGGTTGAGCAAGTCAGATATGGTCTAGTGGGTAGGATACCTGGCTTTCACCCAGAAGGCCCGGGTTCGATTCCCGGTATCGGAGACTGTGCTTTGTACCGCTTTTAAAGAATAAATTTAAAGACATATTTATAGGAATAACATCTAGGGTTGCTCAAACCAGTCCGATATGGTCTAGTGGCTAGGATATCTGGCTTTCACCCAGAAGGCCCGGGTTCGATTCCCGGTATCGGAGCAAGTGCTTTTGTACCGCATTTCAAGAATAGACTTAAGGATATAGGTTTATGAATAGAATTAAGACTTGGTTGAGCAAGTCCGATATGAGTAGTAAGTTACCACACTTTTAGCCATGCAAATTAGGCGAAAATGATCAAAATTTACATAATTCAGAAATCCCACTTTTAACCATGCAATATTTGCCAAAAATGATCCAAATTTGCAAAATTCAGAAATCCATACCTTAAACCATGCAAATGATCCGAAAATGATTATAATTTGCATAATGCAGAATCACACCTGTCAATCAAATGCGAGTCACGTGTAGTGTGACGTAGGTAAAATTTGTAAGATATATCAGCAACAGTGTTTGAAATTATATTAGTTCGGGACAAAACTTAAAGCTATAATGAACTGGGAAAAACTACGGCTCGAAACTTTTAAAGATTACCCCGTTAGTAATATAAATCCATCAGAGTTTGCGAAACATTGTTTTTATTATTTAAAGAAGGGCGATGCCGTTAAATGTTTTTATTGCGATATAACATTACATAGTTGGAAAGCTAATGATAAAGTAAATGAGGAGCATCGAAAATATTCCCCGGAATGTCCAATTGTTAAAGGGTTTTCAACATGCAACATACCCATAAACTGTTCTATCGACGAGTCAGGGAGAGATGTACCACCAACGGAGAAATACGTTTCAACTACAAGTAAACCCAAGACTAAAGAATATTGTAATAATAGATGCTGTACGCAGCGTGTTTTTGAGGTTACAAAAGAATATGGTCGTTTAGGTGGTTTATTACTTCTCCTTGAGGCCCGTAACTGTACCTGTAGGAATTATTTTTGGAATGTTATCGATGGACCCATCAGTTGCAATTATGCGTTTTTTTCCTCTGCTTAAGCCGATTTTATATCAGAATTTTTTTAAAAAAGGAGTGTGTCAACATTGTAAAAAACAAATAATTTTTTTTAAAAAAACAATGTTTATTTGTATTGATTACATCATGATTAAATTCTGTGATAATGATTCCAAAAACTTGGAAATAATTTTACAAAGTATCTTTCTATAATCTCCAAGTCTTGACGAGAATAATCAATAGCGTCTTTTGAAAATACTTTAAAAGTGGGGTCATACATTGATTGGTAATTACTATCTTTCAAAATTCTTGGAAGATATGGACATCTCGTAATAGCGCTAAATTTATTTTTAAATTTTTCGAAAGTGAAGGTTAAATCCATTAACGAATGATTAAACTTATGCAATTCTTCAATAACTACGTTAATATACAATAACTTAAACAAATTAATAGTATAACTAATAGGTGTATAAACATATTCATCATAGGGGTGGTCATTGTAAAATCTGTTTTTTACGATCAAACGAGTGTTGAATTCATACAAAAGTTTTATAATCGCAGTATTTAATACCGATTCAACACTCGCTTGATCGTGACAAACGTATCCTAAAATGTACGCTGCTTGACTCGAATGTTGACATTGATCAACTTCATTAGGATCGTATTTATGTAAACTTCCTAGTTTACATTCCGTACTCAAAATGTCACGTCCACAATCTCTGGTGTCGATAGAAATCAAATCGTTCCATCTTCGAATTTGGTAGTAAGATACTTTAACGATGTTGATAGCCCACAAGTTTTTTAACATTTCGCGACGTACAAGTTGATTAATAACATGCTTCGATATTTGATTGTTTCCTTCAAACTTTATACGATTGTTCTCAATTTCGATCAAATATAATGTACCTAATCGAGGTATCGCGTTTGCACCTTCTGATTTAATACTAATAGGTTTGTAATACACGTAACTCGAAAACCGATGATTTATATTGTTACGGAATTCAATACCAAAAACGTTCCCTAAGTTCATTTTTGAATTTTTATTTCACCAAAAGGTAAAAGATGGTTCACTATCTCGTAAATTATAATTGACAGTGTTCTTTCTAGGGTTAAATTCTTCGATAGGAAAACGAAAAATTTGGAAAATTACCTTTTAAGATTTTATCTAGTGTTTCCAAGTCATCGTGGAAATACGTTAAGTGGTCTTTTTTGAACCTTGTAATCATCGGGTTATAAAATACAGCGCTATCACCTTTAAACGGATGAGAGGGTCGTACGAGAAAAGCAAACTTACTTTTATAATTTTTAAAAGTGTATGTTAAATCCATAAACGAAAAATTGAATTTGTACAATTCCGTAATTGCAGAATATAAATACGCAAATTTCAAAAATACTACTAAAAAAGTAGTAGGAGTAAAGTTACCAACAAAAATCGATTGGTTTTTTACAATTAAAGGAGAGTTTAGTTCGTATAATAGTTTGATTATAGCAGTGTTAATTACTGCTTGAACACTATCACTGTCGTGACACACGCACTGGAAAATATAGGCTGCTTCATTCGAATGCTGACAACGCCACTGTTTTTTGGGATCGAATTTATGAATTCGACCAAGTTTACATTCTGTCGTAACGACGTGACGACCGCAATCTCTAGGATCGATGCGACACGACTCTATCCACGCGTGTGGCCAATTCAAACGCACGACCCTGCTTTCATACATGTTTTTTAACATTTCCCGACACACAAGCTGTGCGATAGCGTACTTGGCAATTCTCTTCTTTCCACCAAATTTTTCACGATTATCCTCAATTGTGATTAAACATAACGTACCCAGTCGCGGTACTGCGGGCACAACATCAACATGGATACCAAGAGCTTGTTTTAAAACGTAACTCCCGAATTGAGGCATAATTACCAATCCCAATCTTCACCTTCAAGTTCTAGGAAAGATGGATCGGCATTTTGACGATCTTCGTAAGATTTATTGGTGGCATTCTTTGAAAAAATCACTTCATACACGTTATCAATGGATACATTGTCACGAAAGTGACCGGTTTTACAAAAAGAGTATCGAACCTTAAAAAATGTATCCCTAAATCTAGACAGTATATTAGATACGAATGATTTAGAGTAATTGCCGAACCGTAAAGAATCGATTACAACACTAATATATAACAGCTTCAAGAAATTTGAGCTGAAGCTGTTAGATGTTGCGTAATTCTTGCTAAATGGGTTTTTATACGTCAGCGTAGAGTTGCATTCGTAAATGATTTTAACAATCGCCGTGTTAATTACTGCTTGAACAGCCTCACTGTCGTGACAAACGTATCCCAGAACGTAGGCCGCCTCTTTTTGATGTTGACAACGCCAGTTTTGTTTGTTATAGTACTTATGAATCCGACCTAGTTTACACTCCGTTGTAGGGATGTAAATACCACAATCAACCGTATCGATTTGACATAATGAGTCAACTGTACAGAAAGTGACCCAAGATAGTTCTACAACATAACTCTCCCACTTGTTTTTCAAAATTTCTTCGCAAACGAGTTTTCTAATCACTGTGTGAGTCATTTTATACTTTCGCGCAAATTTCTGACGATTGTCTTCAATTTCGATTAGACATAACGTCCCTAACCGAGGTACGTTATTTCTACAATCATGTTCAATAATATTTTTTTCATTAAAATTGTACGAATAAATTTCTCTCATTTTTTTGGGAAGCTACACAAATAATAGTTTGGTTCCTCTTCACTGTCCCAGTATGAACACTCTTTTTCTTGACGTTGAGCTTTGTAACAAAACTGGTTACAATTGATACAAAAAAAACTATTGTCCAGAATCGCGTAAGCGTTTTCAATATTGGTGATTAAAACTTTACCGTATTGTTTATAAATGGCTTTTTTAAATTTAACGCACTCGGTATTCACGCAGTAATGAATTTCACCACCAATAGACGAAAAACTAGCAATATCGTCTTTTTCACAAAAAAGACAGTTTAGATCCTGACCACTCTGTAACTCAGTTTGGCCTGTGGTATTTAATTCCGAAAATTGTTTTTCATTCAAGTCTGTGAAAAGTAATAATATCTTATAAGAAACACGCACGTTGTGAGGGCCTCTTCTAAAATTATACATTTTATAATATGCACCCTTCTTAAAACGACTGATAAATATTTTTCGATAGGGACGCTCATTAATATGGACCCTTCTTTAAAGTCGTTAATACATAAAAAACCAACAGTTAAATATTTTTTCAAAGAAAACCAGGGATGACCTCGACGCTCATTACAAATTCCTAACTAGACTTCTTAAACTAACAACCTTGAAAATTTCTTATATAAACTGAACGGATTTCAAAGTTTCACATCACTAACGCAAAAAACTTTAAGTTTGAAAATATCTTCATAGATAAAGTCTAGATTACTATTAAAAAAATGTGTCCAGCAAAATCTTTTGACTCAAACGCTGTTCAACCGGTTGAGGAATTGTAAGTTATTTTAGCTAGCAAGTTAAAATTATTTTTTAATACCGGATCTATTTTATATAGCGCTTTACCCCAACTCTGGGATATCGATGATGAATTGGAAGTAGAACCAATCATCATCCACGAGGAGCATGATATCCCAGATGGGATGGAGGAGGAAATAAACGAATTAATCGCGAGTATTGATATGTTCGCCGAAGCGGACGACCCGGATGTTGTATCGACGGAATCATCCTCGGATGAAGAAACGTAAGGTTTTAAATAAGTTTGAGGAATTGTAAGATACCTAACAAGAAATTTTTAAAACAGCGAAAGCGAAGAACTTTACAACGCAATGATTCAAGAATACC
The DNA here is from genome assembly GCA_019434445.1 of Phalangium opilio. Taxonomy (NCBI): domain Eukaryota; kingdom Metazoa; phylum Arthropoda; class Arachnida; order Opiliones; family Phalangiidae; genus Phalangium; species Phalangium opilio. The sequence continues at coordinate 18,340 of JAEQBA010000344.1, forward strand.
CATGCATGCAAATTGATTTAAAGTAAAGCAAAATAAATTATTATCTAAAAATTAATAAACTAATACATGTTTTTTACAGTCTTAAATATCCCTATCCTACATTGTGTTCTTGTTGTTTTTCCGCCGAATTTAATTCTCATGTCATTTTTCGTACTATTGAATCCCGCTATATTTTATACTTTTGCGCTACTCCTAATTGCCCTCTTTTCCGAACTATCATCTGCCTTACCTGGGATCAGTCTAATTTCTATCCCATTAACATTTTCCTAGACACCTATTTCCTTTCTAAATATAAAGCATACAGACTTCCCCTATACGAAAAAGATCTACAAATTGACTTAAAGTAAGTTGGAAATGAGTCTTATTTTATATAAAAAAACTAATTTTAACCTATTTTTATAGTTCTACCTACGATATTCCTACTCGCTGCCCTAATTGTTATTGCCGTACTCCAAACCACTTCACTATCAGGGAAACTGTCTGCGTTCCGGAACGACGTACAACGGTCTACAAGCTCTACTTCTGTCCTATTCGAGACTGTCCTTTATATCAACATCTCATCTGCTTCTCCTATTATCAAAAATATTATCCTGTTCATATTTTAAATAATTCTCATTTCTGTTTTCTTATTGATCGTAGACGCTTACCTAAATTATTATCTCTAATTAATTCTCAATAAAAATATATATATATATTATAACGAAACTTGTCTCTTATCTTTTTATATTAAGCTTAAACACTCTATAAGAATCCCCTCTTTAAACAACCGTAGTGCCAAACATTTCTTAAAAAAGTAGTTAACCTTGACAACGCCCAATAATAATTCTTTAAAATAGTAGATATCTCGGGGAAAACTTTATCATTTTCTTTTAACGCTTCATCCGAGAAAGTCTTTTAAAAAACATGGGTCTCGAAGATATTCCTCAGCCGCAGTTACAGGAGATGGACTTTGCGTAAGCTAAAAGTTTACTAGTTGTTTTTAAGCTTCTAGTTTCTTAAGAGTGTTTTCGATTTTACAGAACCCCAAATATACCTAAAGAAGAAGCATCGATAGGGTAAGTGATATTTTAATTTTAAAAAGTATAGTTAAGTAAAAATAGCTATGTATTTAGAATCTTCGAAACTTCTACTTCGAGATTCGTACCATGCTGCTATTGTAAAAGAAGAGAGGTGTCGGCTATCGTTAAAAGTGATTCATGGGCCTTATATTGCGCGACTCTATCCTGCCCCCGCTATGGAAAAATAGTCGGTTTTTACTTCCCCGCTATTTATAAATATTATCCCTGTCGCGGTCATCCCGAGGACAGTAATACGGAATTGGTGGACATTCTTCATTATCCTCTCTTTCATTATCCTTGACTCTTTTACAAAAAATATAAACTTTTTTTCTAAACATCACCCTATCATTTTATTATTATTGTATTTTTGATTTTTACAACTGATTAAAAAGATTTTTAAAATTCAATTAAACAGTACGAAATCATTTGTTGAATGCTTAAAACACATTGAATATTTTGAGGATTTCGTAAATTATTTTCGAAGGATTTTAACAGATCGGTTAAATTTAAGGTGCTGCAAAATGCGTGTAAGGTAGTTTTACTCTCGCGTTTAACATCCAATAGTTTTTTTTTCAAAATCACCCAAAAGAATTCGAAAGGTGAGTAACATATTTTTTAAGAAAATTCTTTGATTAATAATAAAGTTAATATGGGTAGTAATAAACCCGTTTACGGGGTCTTGCATAATAAGCGTAAATACTTCGGGTGTAATTGTCACTGGAACGCTTTCGTCATACGTAAAGGCAAGACCGTAACTCGTAATATATATTTAAATGTTCTTACAACAATAAAATTTAATAGATGATTTCAACATACAGGCCGCGAATTCAGATTTATGTTTGTTCAAGAGTTGCCATATTTTATACGGTATTAAAATAAAGTTTTCACTTTCAACTATAACTGTTGGTTCTACGTCTCTTCCCCGCGGACAAACAGTTACCGTTACACCGCTTTTTGTTAGGTGTAAGTTCAAATCGCGAAACATAGCCATATTTTTATAAAAAAGTATTACTCACAGCACATCACGGGTATTTTTATTCAGGAACGAGCAGTGCAGTTTCAAACATTTACTTTCGATTGACTTTCCTAACAAAAACTTGGGATCTTTTTATAGTAAAATATCTCCACTTAAAAATTCCGTAATATTACCCTTAAGCGATAGAAATTCTTATACCTGATAATTATGAGAAAATAAAAACCTTGGGAGAATTCACGCATGATTTTTGAAAGTATAATTAACTACGAGAGAGATTTTTTTTTTTGACCCTTCGACCTTTTTCCAAAAATATCATCCATTTTAAGATCGGAGCACCTTTCCCCCGAAAAATCCCTGTTTAAATTCCCACACTTTTTCGTTTTTTATAAACCATTAAATACCAATTAAAGCTTTCCATCTGTGTAGGACGTGTATTGGAGAGTTGAAGCGTCTTGAGCTCTCTACATAAACTCCTCCCAGACCAATTTGATCGAAGCAAAAAAAAATACTTCTCGGTAATTACACCCAGGTGCATCGTATAAAAAAGCAATTATTTTTTGATACAATGTAATTCAAAAAATATATTTTGTAACCTAGGGGAATTCAGGTGTTCCAATCGTATATCTAATATCATTAAAAAGTATACCCGTAGGTTATGTCAGATAAAAAAGCAATTATTTTTGATACATTGTAATACAAGAAATATATTTTACAACCTAGAAGTATCATTAAGTATAATTAACGACGAGAATTCTCGGTAAATTACTTTTCAAAAAATATATTTAATAACCTAGGGGTATCCATGTGTTTGAAATCGTATATCTACCCATCATTAAAAAAGTATACCCGCAGCCAGATAAAAAAGCAATTATTTTTGTTACATTGTAATACAAAAAAATATATCTTACAACCTAGAACTATCATTAAGTATAATTAACGACGAGAATTCAAAATATATTTTATAACCAAGAGGTATCATTAAGTATTAAGCGCGGGGACGCCGTGTGTCACCCCCCTCCCCCGGGGGCGGCAGGGACGGTGTATATAAGGTCTCGGGATTTTCGGATATTTCATTCGTTCTTCACTCGACGTTCGTTATGGCATCTTCATCTTCACTCGGTAAGCGAAAACTTAATATATCTGATGATGAGGAGGAAATAGATATTTTAGAACAAATTAAAAACGTTAAAGAGGAAACTACTATTGAAAAAACCGGCATCGTCCCTCGATACGATATTAAGCGAGGTTTAGCTAGTTACGTGACTTCTTTACCAGCGTCGCGTGACGATTTTTATTTCGATATTCAAATTTACAAGTACGATGATATAAAAGATAGAGATAATAAAGATATTTGGCAATGCGATGGAAGAAGATTAAGATTTCCTGCGTCTAAAGATAGCGTCGAATGTAAACAAATTCGATCTATCGTGAACAAGATCGCCAAGCATATGATCGATAATCCCGACAAGATCACGAAAAATTATTCGTTTTTTAACAAAAACGAATAATTAATCAATATGGAATCCCAATATCTATTACTCGTATATCTATTAACGTATTTATATATACTATATACCCAATATATCAATTACCACTACTATTTAATATAAAAAAGAAGACAATATTTACCTGGTTGATGGGATGGATATGAGACTCGAAGTTAACAGATTATCAACGTTCAAGATATGGTCTGTCGAAGGTATTAGCGTGGATGACATGGCAGCCAGCGGTTTTTATTGCATTAGTCCTAAAACCGTTCGTTGTTTTTCGTGCCTTACCGCCTTGACTGGATGGAGAGCCGACAATCATCCATTGGCTGTTCATTGGCGCGAACAACCGTTATGCAGATTTGTTCGTGGGTCAGGAACCAGGTGTGGAAACGTCCCTATCATTGGACGTAATTTTGTCGAGGAAATTGAAAGGGACTTCTCGGGACCGGAAAATCATCCTACCAGAGGACATCTATCACGTTACGCGGCCATGTTACAACACAGAGTCGAAATCGATTTAAAAGAACAAGAAGAAAACCAAAAAAATATATAAAACTCTAAACAATTTGATAAACTTACTCATTTAAAGATGAGTACTTCGAGCGATTCCGAAAATGAAGAACCGCTAAATTTAAGTGTTAAAGCTAATCCTAAACAATTTAATACTTGCGAAAAAATATTAGATAAAAATCTCGAAAATACAAATGTAATCAAGTAGAATGTAAAATTAAATTTAAAAATTTAGAACGTATTAAATTACCGAAGTAAACGAAACGTTTGTTAGTATAATTAATTCCATACTCTTTGAATTATTACGCAACCAGCAAGGATATTATAGAGTTAGATTTTGTATTCGTTCGGATGAGTTGGATAGTCCGATAAATTTAAGGTTTATGAATATTAATGAATTAACGGCTGAAAGAGTAATAGGAGCTATAAGTCAAGTTGCCCAATCAAATCGAAATTTCCATTTACAAAGCTCTTAAGATTTTGACGTTATTTTTTTACATTGCGACGTACCCGTTGGACGTCGATCAAAATCGTTAAAAAATAGAAATATAGTAATTTTGGATACGTTTATAAAAACGAGTTCAAATTATATTTACATTGACAATACCGATAACTTATGTTTTGGAAGAGCTTTGGTGATAGGAATTTATTTGGCTGATAAGAGATTCGAAAAGAATACGAATGAAAAGTATAAACCAACGAACGAGTCGCTTAATTATTTTAGGAAGATAAAAAAATGTAATCACCCGCTCCAAAAAGAAAAAGCGGAGCAATTATATAAAAACGCTAATATTTCTCCGGATGCCGTTAATTTATTAGATATTCAAAATTTTCAAACTTACTTAAACGAATATCAAATTATTATATACAGAGCTGATAATTTAGAAAAATATTTTGTCGGACCTTTCAAGGAAAAACAAATTTTTTTATTGTTAGTTAATGATCACGTGCATGTAGTTAAGGAATTGCATACAATGTTTGGCGGCATATCGTATTGTTCTAAATGTTTAAAAGTATTTCACAGAACTAATCAGAAGAATAATCACTTTTGCGAAACTCGAGTTAAATGTAGTAGATGTAGAACTTTAAATGTATTCCACGAAGATAAACTAATTAAACCTGTTAAGTGTCGAAAATGCCATCGTTATTTTAAAGGAGAAGAATGTTTGAATTTTCATATATCTAACGGAACGTGCGATAACTTTAAAAGGTGTTTAAAATGCGGACTAGAACTGAAAGAAAAACACTCTTGCTCGAAACCATGTAAAAACTGTTTACGCGTACACGAGAGGAACCGTTGTTACGTTATGCCTCTTTCGAGAACGTACGAAAAAACCAGATATTGTTATTTCGATACCGAATCAATCGTTAAAAATAACGAACACGTCCCGGTCTTACTCGTTAGTGCTATGCAAGAAAATGAAGGGAACAATTACGAGTACGAGATATTTCGGGGGTTCGACTGCGTCGATAAATTTCTTAATTATTTATTCGGGACGAAAGAAATGGTTTTCCAACACGCGACAAAACGGTTAAAAACAACTAAACCGGTTTTTTAAAATATTACGTTGTTAGCTCATAACAGTAAAGGTTTCGATTCGTTCTTTATTCTTCGTGGGTTATTAAAATTAAACATCATACCGGATATTGTGTTTGACGGAAGTAAAATGTTGGCAATATTTTTGAAAAATCAAAAAATGAAATTTATTGACTCTTTCAATTTCGTCTCGCAACCATTAAGATCGTTCCCCGCGACGTTTTCTTTGGGTGAAAATAGGAAAGAATTTTTCCCTTACATATTCCACACCGAAGAAACTTTGGATTATGTCGGTCCACTACCGCCGAAAGAGTATTTTCAACCGGAACATATGAAAGAAATAGATTATAAAGATTTTCTCGAATGGTACGCGACGAAATCGAGACAATCGGTCTATAATTTACGCGAAGAACTGAAATATTATACTATCATGGATGTTAAGGTTTTACAACAGGGTATGGATAAATTTAGACAATTGTTCGAGAAGGAAACTGGTTTCGATGTTTTAAATATGAACGCTTTAACCATAGCGGGGGCATGCACGAATATTTTACATCATAAATACTTGGAAGAAATTACGCTCGGAGTAGTACCGTGTAACGGGTACAGGAATAACTACAATCAAAGCAAATCTGCTTTAAAATGGTTGGCTTGGGAAGAAAAAGAACGCGGAATAAAAATTCAATCGGTTCTCTCGTTGGAAGGTGAAAAGAAGATTGGACGATACCCGGTAGATGGTTATTCTTCCCAACCCGAAATAATATTTCAATTTGACGGAGATTTTATTCACGGATGTCCGAAACATACGAAAGGAGGCGAATGGAATCCGTTATTGCAAGATACCTTTAAAAATTTATACGAGAGAACTCTGGATCGAGATGATGATATCATGTGTAATGCACCGAACGCTGAATATGTTAGAATATGGAGTTGCGAGTTTGACGAAATGTTGAAAAACAGAATCGAGGTAAGAAAGTTTTGCGATTCGTTACAATTTCGAGATCCGATAGGACCAAGATCGGCATTATACGGTGGTCGTACTGAATGCTTCAGGCTGTATCATAAAACAAAACCAAACGAAAAAATTCTATATTACGATGTTTGTAGTTTGTACCCCTTTGTATGTAAAAACAGAGACTATCCTAAAAATCACCCGGAGATTATTACGAGAGATTTTTCATTCGATTTGAATCATTACTTTGGGGTAATGTCTTGTAAAATATTAGCTCCGAAAGACGCTTACATACCGGCATTACCAATTCGAACCAGAAAAAAACTATTTTTCGCTTTGTGTCGTACTTGCGTGGAAAACGATATACAAACCCCCTGCGCGCATAACGACTCCGAACGAGCTTTCGAAGGGATTTGGCCCACCCCAGAAATATACATGGCGGTCGAAACCGGTTACGTTATATTGGAAATCTTCGAGGTTCACCATTACCCCGAAAGGTACACCTATATCAAGGATAAAGATCCTGGTTTTTTCGGAAGTTACATTAATAAATTTTTGAAACTAAAAATCCAAAACTCTGGCTGGCCTCGCAACGTTACCACCGATAAGGAAAAAACGGAATATTTAAGACTGATTAAAGAACGAGAAGATATCGAGATTAGATCCGAAGATGTAACAAACAATTCAGCTCTACGCGCGTTGGCGAAATTGGCTTTAAACTCGTTATGGGGTCGACATTGTTTAAACAGCGATAAACCAAAATCGGTTTTCGTCAAGGATTATCAAGATTTCATTAAAATTATAATGGATCCGACATTGGAATTAACGGATATGTGGCCAATTAACGACGATGACGTTTGTTTAATGACCTACAAATTCAAAAAAGATTTTTGTCCGACATATTACAAAGGATCGGCAGTGTTGGGGAGTTTCGTTAGTTCGTACGGTCGGATCGAATTATTTCGGACTCTGAATAAATTAAAAGAAAGGGTTTTGTACTGCGATACGGATAGTATTATATTTATTCACAAAGATAGTGACGAATTTCTTCCACCCGTCGGACAATTTATGGGTGATTGGACCGACGAAGTTCCAAATGGATATATATCGGAATTCGTTACTTCGGGTCCGAAATCGTACAGTTACAAAACAAATACCGGACATTGCGTTACGAAAATGAAAGGAATTTCGCTAAACCGGAAAAACGAACAGATAATTAACTTTGATTCTATCAAATCGGCTTTAGACACTCCGGGAACTGTTACACTTTGGAAATCCCCTTTAACGTTGTGCGTGACAATTAATTCGGCGTTTAATTCTTCCGTGTTCATTTAGCAACTTTTTGTAATTCCGTCTCGTAGAATGATCCTTTTATTATTTCGTCGTTTTCGTCTTTTATTATGTAAGCAGTTGGAGTACGTAGTAGTACTTTATGTACGACAAAAATTTCATTCGTCCAATATCCAGTGTATCCTTTACCAAAGGCGCCTTTGTCGGACGTAATTCTCACCAAATCACCCTTTCGTAATTTTGGCTTGTTGCTTGTACGTTTCTTCTTGTAGTATAATCGTTTCCATATTAAATGTTCGTTATTTATATTTACGTTTTTCGGAGCTATACCGATTGTTGAATGAACAGTGGCGTTATATCCATTTACAATTTTTTGTAAATTTTTCGTGTAATTATAATTCTTATTTCTCGTCATGAATCGAAACATTCGCGTTTTCAATGTTCTATTCCATCTTTCTATCATGGCGCATTTTAAATTACCGTAACTAGCGTACCAATGGATATCCTTACTTTTAAGATAGGCTTGCACTTTGTTGTTTTTAAACTCGCTTCCTTCGTCGGAATTTAACCTCGAAGGTGTACGTTGCTTAAAGATTGTACCGAGAGCTTTTATAATTTCTTTCGTCCCCTTTGTTTTTAAGGGTAAAGCCCACGCGTATCTCGACAAGACGTCAATGACGGTTAGAATATAACGATATTTGTTATTGTATTTGGATAATTGGGGTAAATAAATTAAATCGCATTGGAAAACCTCGTTCATACTAGTGACGTACGTTTGATTTCTAGGATATATTTTTCTTCTGGGTTTATGTTTCGTATACGCGGGCTGGGAAATCAACCATTGCTCGATATCTTCCTTTGATACATTTGGTAGAGTTTTTTGTAATTTTCTCACCGAACCTAAACTCGCGGGATGTTGCGGATCGTAATATATATTTTCGATTTTACGAGCTATTCGTTTACTAACCATCTTTGAAGGTAATTGGATAATAAAGAAAAAAACCATCTGTGGATTAGCTTTTTATTTATCAAACGTAATTGTAAAAAACATCTCTTTTCAATTCCGTTACATTGTCGGTAATAATAAGAAATAATTGATCCAAATTTTCGTTCTTCTCTCCAAATCGTTTTTCAAACTCATTTTTCAGGTTCGTCTTATTTAACATCGATATCGCTAGTAGGATATTCAAGTCAGTATTCGAATTTGAGGTGCATGATACGTGGTGTTCGATTTCGCCTTGGCAATTAAGATTACCGCAGCAGTTGGTGTTTTCCAGTAAACTTTCTGTAATGTCTCGCAAAATCATTGATCTGAATAATTCCTTGGTATTGGCTTTAATTTCCAATTGCCGGTCCAATTCCGGTTTTATTTGTTTCAATCGGTTCCACGTGGTTTTATTTAAACAAAATCCTTTACACGTAGCCATCCACAGTAAATCGTAGCGATGAATATTCGAATTTTCGCATACGAATTGTCGAATGTCGATATACTTTGTTCCGGTTCCAGATACGTAACCTTCAACTTGAAAATTTTCCGGTAGGGTACTGTGGAAGCAGGGTAAGACGTCTTGGAAAAACAAGTTTATATAATCCACCAGCAACCATAAGTTTTGATATACTTTGTTACAAATTGTAACCATATACTCCGTTCTCGCATTATCGGAAATGGAAATAATTAGATCATCGCCAGCTTCGGCTATCTCGATAGTTTGTTTATCGGAGAGATTGTACTGTTGTTGTTTCATGATTTTCACGCGATCATTTGACGCTAATTCGTTGGAGACGTTTAATTTTATATTTCTTTCAACACCTTTTTAATTTCCTTAAAATCCCAACAATTACCGACGATAGTTACGTGTCTTTTGTTATTTCTAACTGTTACGAGAAGATTATTATCTTTTCGAGTTGGTAAATAAACGTACTCGTCCATACTCTCACTCTAGTTTGTACAAAACGTTACGATCCCTCGTTATTAATAACTCGTTTTTGAACTCGGCGTATACTATAACTGTTACCGCAAACGTGAGTGCTTTGTTAAAACGTATAGTCAACCTTAAACTACCGTGTTTTTCTAAAGAACAATGCTCGGCACTAGCCTGTTCTTCCGGAGTAAAGTCAACAGCGTATAAAGTGTTACCTCTAGGATAATCAAAAAGACTAATGTAGTTTCCTTTATTTTTCCCATACATATCTAGATTCGTAAATAAGGAAGCGTATTCCCTACAGTAATGATCACGAGCAAAATCCGGTGTGAAAGGTTGATCTGGATAATTTTTATTCCCTACTGTAACTGATAAAAAGTTTAAATCTAAGTGTTCGAAATAAAATGGATTTTGAGATATACGCCCATTGAAGGCTGATGTTTTAACGAATCCGATAATCATTCGATTAGGAATTCTACCTAAAAATAAGTTTTCATTAATCGTGTCACTGTTCCCGGTTTCGATACTAAAATACTTTGCCACAGTTTGATTAATGGGATGCACACACGGTGTTTTTTCCAAAACCATAGCATGCGCTAGCATAATTTCAGAGTTTGGTTTTATTTTCCGTACAAATAAAGAAGCTGATTTAATAACGATTTTATAATTAGTAATTGGATCAGCAGCAGCAGCGCCAGGTTGATAAATTATTGGAAAAGTATCCGCTGATCTAATAAATTTAAACTTTATATCAACGTTGTTCAATAAGAACTTGTTCATCTTACAAACATCAACGTGTAATCTCCCTATCATTTCAAATATTTTAGATGCTCCGGTTCTGGTTCTTCTAGATTTCATTCCGTTATTCTCGGCATGGTGTGAATCGGCATTTGTTAGTTTTGTATCTTTGTAAAACATTTCTAATCCCAATTGCGTTTCTTTAGCTTCTTTCCCATAATTTAACATTGTTTCGAAATAAGCGATATATGGGGCTAAATTATTCACGACTTGAACCTGAGTGTCGTTAAACATAACTTCTATTTGATCAAATAAACTCCATAAGGTTAAATTAACCGGTCCGAGTTTATCGTTTCCCGCGATTTCTACCCATTTATTATCAGTTGTGTTAAATCCTAATATTTGAGTCTTAACGTACAGTTTAAATTTTTGAAGTGTCTATATAACTATCAGGAGTTCCGGGAATAAAAAATTCCAATGGACTACCATCCGTTATAGCATTAACAGTTTGTAGTTGTATGTCGTTACTGGACACAATATTCAAATTAGAGACGGGTTTAGCGAAAAAATCTAATTCCGACATCATTCCTTCCATTTTTTTGAATAACTTTATTTGTTACTGTTTAAACGTATACTAATTATTACTGGTGTAAATTCCCTACTTTTATACCCCCTTTGATTTTTAGGGGTTCTTTTTTAAGCTAAAAAATCAGTCTTCTTCCTTATTCTTTTCACTTTTCTCTTTCCTAGCTTACTGGTTCTTCTTCTTTTACGTCTTCCACTCCCAAATTGCGCTTCCCCTATTTTATCACCCGCTTTATGTAATAAATTAGACCCCGCAATTTTAATATTCTTTTTGAAAGAGCTTTTAGGATCTGCTCCCGTTGATATATCGCCGAACCATCTACTTCCGACACCTATCGCTTCTCGTCCAACAGCTTTTGCTGCTGGTTTGAGTATGGGTGTTATGAAGCGAACTAAACTCTTAAATATAGATCCTAACCCATTTCCTCTTTGAAATACTGGTCCAACAAACGCCACGCTCGATTGTTGTAAATAATAATTATAATATCTATTCCGAACAGACATTATTAGTGATTACGGATCCTTCTAAAATGTAAAGTCGTAACGGTTTTTCCGAGTTTAAATGGAATTTTCGTTCCCGAATCTGTCATTATATCTATCTCAACTAAATTAAAATTGGGTGTACGTACTGGATAATAATTAATTGGATTGAATGTTAACACGTGAGGTTTATTATCTCGACTGTTTTCAGGTCTTGGAATTGTACGTAAAAGCTCACCCCAAGAGTCACCTATTACCTGGGAGTATATGAGACTCGTATAAATGAATAAAGTTTGTACACCTCTATTTATATCTCCGAGATGTTTACTTTCCGTATTGTTCCTCAACGGAGTGTCTACTTGACTCTTATCAAATCCCAACATGTAACCTAATCCGGGATTATCTTTTGGAAATGTAATTGAAAAATAATCCATATATTTTGCCTCATTTACGGTAATTTTATGCCTTGGGGTATTCTCTTTAACAATTCCAACCCCGCATTTGATTGTTACTGTTCCTGTTTTATTATACACAAAATCGAAATATTTTCGTTTCGATTCGGGTAAAACCTTTTTCATTGCTTCGACCACAGTATCTATACTTTCATATGTTCCGTGAGGTATCGTATAAGCTTTCGTTTCGATTGATGCTTTATTAACATCTTTATTAACGTCAACGGCTCCATTTCGGTCCCTTGGAACAAATTGTTTGACTTGGAATTTTCCCAAATTTCTGGTATCTAATTGATCCCGTGCAGTGTCTAAAGGATTACTAGCTATATATGTTTCCCGAAAAATCCATCGATCCCAATCTAATTCCGCTATTCCAAGTACTTTTCATATTCTTTAGGAAACTTGATAGCCGTTTGTTTGTCTCTGTTAATTTTAATTTGCATAAATGTCATTCCCTCTTTCGTTATTATTTCAAAATTTATATCATCCCTAGCTTTTGTTGTTATTGACTGTTTCAACGTTTCGAATAATTTTTGGTATATACTACTAGGTTCGTCGTTCGGTCCCCTAACTATATTACCCAATTTACCACAACCTCCTTCCCCAATTTCGTACTCATAATCTAGATCTACCGATCTAACGACAAATTCATCAAAACAATCAGTTATGTTATCCCACTTTGAAGGCATATTTATTTCCGACAATCCAACCTCCCAATTTCCCTCCGATAAATTATACGTTGTTGGCAGTTCTGTCTTATAACTTGTTTTAGTATTTTCAGGATATAATTGCATGGAGGCATTACTAGGTAAAGTAATGTAAAAGGAATCGTAAGCGGGTGCTAACATTGCCATGTTTACTTGTCGAGTTATTTATTGCTAATGACTTATTCATCAATTTACTAATTGCTTTTATTAACTTTTTTGATTGACAGGTGTGATACGGCTCATTTGCATGAAGTATTAACATCCATATTATCCAACGAAGCTAAAAGTTACGTTTACGCTATATATATATATGTAGTAAAGCTGAATTAAAAAGTAAACACCAAATTTGAAATGTTAATTTCAAAAGATGTTCTTGGAATATTGAGATGAAACAGAGCTTTATAGCTACAAATCTACTAAAAGAATCGTAATGCCGAAAAAAATTAAAGTATTTCCATTTAATATTCTGCAAAAAGAAAATGTTATCGTTTTGTAAGAGATCTTTTCATCCTACTCGCTTTATATTAACTTTGATATGCGAGTAGTGTTTCTATTCAGATGCAATCTTCATTACTCGATCTATATAAACTCTCTCTTGTGTCATTACATAGAAATAAGTTTATCTTAAATAATTAATTAAATATAAATGATATTAATTATTTTAATCGCCAGTAAATAACTTTAAAAATAGTTAAATCGTTTAAAATGAAGTTGTTCCTATTATCTTTCGAAACTTTGCTAATATTGACATTTAAAGTGAAGGGTACCCCTCTTGCCCGCTTTTTTCAAATTTTGGGGTATATATACCATTCGTTTCCATTATAATAATAGATAAAAACGCATTCGCGTGAACCGATGGTGGAAGCGCTGCCATTGGGAGGCTAGACGTTTCTCGTAACCCTAGCCGCTCGCCGCGTACATCTTAAGCCTAACGACGATGATGGAGTAGAAGCCAATGTAACAGATTGGTGTGTATGTGGTATAGACGAAAGACCGGTAGATGGTGGTGTTAGAAGCCAATGTTGCAGATTGGTGTCTATGTGGTATAGACGAAAGACCAGTAATGGTGGTGTTTGAAGCCAAAGTTGCTGATTGGTGTCTATGTGGTATAGACGAAAGACAAGTAGATGGTGGTGTTAGAAGCCAATAAGAACAGATTGGTGTGTATGTGGTGTACACGAAAGACTAGTGCATGTTGTTGTTGTTAGAAGCCAATAAATACTGAGGGTGTTGAGTGAAAGAATTGGCGGTTAGTCAGCAAATGACGGTGTAACGACTAGTTAATGATTGGCGTTAAATAAGATAGATGAAGCAATGAAGTAAAGTTTTCGGAATTTCTGTGTACTGCGAACGCGGTCCGGAAATTGCGAACACGTTTGCTCCGATACGCAAACTGCGAACGCGGTCACGTGGGGTGTGACAGACAGACAGACAGACACGTCCAGTGTAATACCTCTCCGTGACGTCATCGTCACTCGGAGAGGTAAAAATTTGCATTACTAATGATTTAATTGAAAATATTTCAATAACAGTAAATAAAATAGGCACACAGCTCAGCGTAACTAAGATAATTTATGGTAGAAATATCTGCAGCTGGCGACTATCACTTGCTACATAGATGGTGCGGCGTGCAACGCAGTGTCTAAAGCGACACGGAACGCCATAACGGTGTCGTTTTGATTAAGAGGTCGCCAGACAATTTAAATAACAAAATTTAAAAAAAAACTGATTTCGAAAGAAGAACAACGTTTTCTTTTCTATATTGCACAAGTAGCAAGGCACCCGGCGTTGACCTTCAGCTCGATGGTTTTTTCATTACTTTTCGGCGTGACGATGATGTGACGGAGAGGTATAACATTGAACGTGTCTGCGTGTGTATCTGTCACCGCGTTCGCACTTGGCAAATCGGAGCAAACGTGTTCGCATTTCACAGAAAGTAATATTGGCTTCTACTCCATTATCATCGTTAGGGTTGAGATGTACTCGGCGATCTCTCGAATCGGAGAAGTTTATTTTGGTTTCCCAACTTGTTATTTTTTGAAAGATGATGGAAAATCGAACCCCAAATGCCAGAAGGTCCGTCTATTGGATAAAGGTAGCCAATTTAATAACTATTAAAGAAATCTGTTGAAATGTACGACAATTAATCCTTGAAGAATGTTTTGTTACATTTCCAGCCGCCATTTTTCAAGATGACTGCGGATTGAAAAAAATCTCTCTTTTTGCGTAACTACTACTCAAGAGTAACGTCCCTGCAAAATTTTAGGTATAGTGGTTTGTACTGGGCGTTGATTATCAGTTAGTTAGTCAGTCAGTCAGCACTTTGACTTATATTTAGATACAGATTAAAATAAAATGTATTTATCCAAAATTTAATAATAAACCCTTCTCATTGAAAGTAGTACCGGATAAGATACTCAAGGCATTAAAGTAGCGCTTTCAATTGTATTTTTCCTAACAATACCGGTGCCAAACTGAATGAAAGCATATTTACACCTTTCAAAAGCTAAGAAGACGACTAAAAAAATCTAAATCCATTTTAAAAAATTGAAGGCAAAGAAGTTATCATGGAAAGAAGCGAGTGAGGCGAGGCTGGAGCGTTGAAATAAAAAGCTGTGAAAATTTCCAAAGTGTTTCTTGAATGTCATGTCGCAAAGTGGACTGAAAAGTTTTTTGGGTGGAATGAGGTGGTTGCTGTGTAAGAAAGAAGCTCTGTGTATGTCCGTGTTGGCCCCGAGAATGGGGTTATAGCTTTAGTTAAGCGAGGTACACAAAAACCACCTTAACAGAGGCCGATTAACTGAGGTAAACACTTTAAAGAATATCTTGGTATCGTTAGTAGAACTTCACTTAGTACACGGTTTAAAAAAGTCTTATATAATTGTTTACTTTTAAGCCTTTTGTGTACGAAGAATGTCACAAAAGCTGCAGTGTCTTTTAAGACAATTATTCAAATCGTAGATTGTTTTCTCATTTTAACTTATTTGGAAGGGACTTTCTAATTTAGCAAGATTATTTCTAACTTAGTCAAAGGTTTAAATTCATACATAATGAAGTATTTAGTAACCATGGTTGGACAAGTTTTTAAAATTTAATGAAGATGGTTTAATATAGGATAGGAAATTTATTAAATCAATTCACAACGCAAAAATTCGACTTAGTTGATCATTTCTGTGAATTTGTATAAAATTTCCAAAACTATATCTGACTTCAAAAATGCAACTTTTGGTGAGAGATAATGCTACCCGTAAAAGCACCCTACTATAACCATACTATTTAACAACTTTTCAGTGTAAAATTAAGTAAAATTCCTCGAAAATGTCCTCAGTTCTAATAAAGTTATTCCCATTTAATCCGATCTAAATTTGAGAATGTTTCCTTCGTCTGAAAGACTTCTGTGTCTTAGTGTATCTTCATCAATTCCTAGTTTAAGCTCTGTTCAGTCACAGTCCTCGAAAAGCGATGCGGATTTCGAGGGGGTTGACGGACTTTTTTTCGTTCTTTTGTTTTAAAGGCTTTTGGAGGCATTCGGGCGAGCTTAAAGTTTTTAAAGCCTTCTTTTCCAAAAGGGGATGGGGGTGAGATAGTGAAAAATGTGTCATCGGGGATTGGCCCGTTCTAGAAGAGGAAGAAGAAGAATTTCTATTATTGTTTTATCGTGAAAACGACATTATGGTCAGCAGGTTTTCCATTCCAATAAGACGACTATTCTTGTACGATTGTTTAGTGGAAAGTAATGTAGGTTAGATTTTAAGGACCATTCACACGTCAGATAGCTTAATTAGAATGTTCACGTGTGTCAAGTAAAAGATTCGCGAAGTTAGTTGGATAATTTCGGTTTCATCGGGAACTTTATCACTTCGAAATTCGTGGCATACACCCGGAATGGTATACTCCTATTGGATAGAAACCCGTTGGACCGAATTCAGATATCTATAATTGTAGCCAAATTTAAAACAATTTATAGCACAAGGAGCGATTTTCTGCTGAATGGGAATATTTATATGAAAGAGCTTTCGACTGAATGGAATGGGTTTACACATAAAATCATAGCGTTTTCCTTGAGTTGCCGAGCTCCAGTAGCGCAATGGATTAAGTGATTTAGATGATCGAAGAAGTTAAGCAGCATCGAGCGCCGTCAGTACTTGGGAGGGAGATCTCTTACGTTAGTTAAGGTTAGGTTACGTTAGGTAGGGTTAGGTTAGGGTTAGACAATTTCAAAAATGAAAGTTATTTACTGAAATTTATTGAAGAATGTTATTGGTGAACATACATATTATTTTTCTGCAATATCAAGAAGTTTAATAAGAATATCAATTTTATTGTCCGGTTAGGTTAGGCTAGGGTAGGTTAGGTTGGGTTAGATTAGGTTAGGTTAGGTTAGGTTAGGTTTAGGTTAGGTTAGGTTAGGTTAGACAATTTCCAACAATGAGAATTAACTACTAAAATTTATTTAAGAATGTTATTGGTGAACATAAATATTATTTGCTGCAATATCAAGAAGTTTAATTAGAAAATCAATTGAAAAATAGGAATGAATGGAAAATTCATGATTGGAAAACCGCCCAAATTGCGGTATTCGGTCGAACAAGACATTCGATCCAATGGGATTCGACCCAATTGTAGACAATCCCAGGAATCCATGTGATTTTAGAAGCTGGAATGGAGAACTGTTAATTTTTACTTCAGTCCGACTCATAACGCAGTATAGAAAATTTTGAATTATCTTATTGGCTCACTTAAACTAAGTTTTGATTTCGCTGCTGACGAAGACGGCGAAAAATACGTAATTCCTTTTTACCTCTGTCACTAATACCCGCCTCTTCTTTCATGCCCCGCCCCCCGGTCACGGAGAAGTGGGTTTGGGACTTTGACTCGTGCCCAAATTACTCTGATCTCCATTTCTGCTTCTAAAATTACATCTACAGACTTTTTAGAAACAACATGTATTTATATTGAATCCAAATTTCTATGAGGTGTATCGTCATAAAGTGGTATTTATAAAGTTATACTATTACATGTAGCTATTAATATTACATTATCATAATCTAATGAAAATGTCTCGGCATTTCAAAGTTTGATGGATTTCACAGCTTCTTGAAGCCAATATAATCGATTTAAACTAAAACATAACCTTTCTTAAAGTAAACAAGAAAGCATTATTGATTTCTCCTTTGACAAGAAAAAATTGTTTGTAGATATAAGTCGGCGTACTATTTATCATGCATTTCCATTTCAGATAAGTTTTGTTTAGAAATTGCTATCGTTAAATCTAAAATAGGGTACGGACAAAAAATAATATATATTCAACTTTTTTCATCGCTTAATCGTCGCTGTACTATTCAAAGTAGACACCCTAAATTTTCGAAATTGAACAAATACGCTTTGCATTTGTAATAGTTTGGACTAGCTCTTAGGAAAATTGAAACTCTAGAAGTCGGAAAGAATATAATAAATATGTAAACAAATCTTTCCGTACGATTGATAACCTCTAAGAAACGCGTATTCCTTTTCCTAAAAATGCTATTTATTATAACTTCTCCTAGACACGGAAATAGAGGATTGGCGGGGCTCCGTTAGAAAAGGTTTTTCCTGTATAAAAACGATAAATAAAAAATCATCCTTATGTAATTCTCTTTAATCTATCTTTACGGAACATACCCTTCCCCTATACTGAATCTCTACCTTGGACGGAAAACTCTCTAACTCGTGTTCCGATAATTTTCTTTTTTATCTTTCTAATACCGAAAATGAAAATGAAAACCGAGACACAAGCTTAGCAGCGATATTTTAGGAGCATCGCGATAATTAACATGGTGGTACCGGCAGCCCAATAGAATCCTCATAGCTTGCATGTTCCAGCTATTGTCTAAATTTTACTTTAATTTTGTTCTATTATGTTTCTTTTACTTGGATACTTTAAGAGGCCGTAGACCCCATACTAATATGTGTTTGGAGCAAAGGGGAGGGCTTAAAAATTTGTTAAATCACCCGCTCCTCCTTCCTCGTGCTTCATTGGTTATTCACATTTATAGAACAACCTTCGACGTCCCTAGGTTTACTCGTTCAGACGACGCGTAGAGAACTTGTTTACACTTAGCTTCGGCACGGATAGGTCGATGGCTACGTCAATGTCACTTGGCTTCAAAGTTCAAATAAATTAGGCGTGGTGTCTATAACTCCTCCCCTTTAGTTCAAGCAGAAAAGGGTCAGAAAAAGATATATTAAAATTCCAAGTTAAATTAATCTACGTATTCCTGACACCAACAAAGTAACCAGTCACTCTAAATGATCAATTACTTACCAATTTTGGTTTTTCTATAGTTTTCTAATTCCGAATTAAGCACGAATTATTCCACGCAAAATACATTCTGGTATCGATACTTATCAATTACGCAAAAAACTGATAACGTTAACAAAACAAAATAATAATTAGTGGGGCTTTTGATCTTATCTCTAAAATTTGTCTTTGCAAAGTTTGGCAATTATTACGTGGCAATAGTTGATAGTGTCGTACACTCATAGATAAAATTAAATCAAATCAAAATCATGGGTTATAGGACTTGATATAAAATTACGAGTATTCGAATCATAAAGCTCTCTATATACGATAATATTGTCCTGAAGTTGCCAAACCAAATTTGTTAGATCTGTTGGTTTAGAAACCTAGGAAAACTGGGTCGAAAGTCGTCTTTGCCTAGAAAATGATTACGATTTTTTGCAATACAAGAAGAGTAAGGAAGAGCATGGAGAACCGTCACTTTTAACATCCATTCTTCTTAAAAGTGTTTTTCCACTTTTTTCAAAAGAAAAGGCCGAAAGAAAAAAAGAAAGAAAATCTTTTTGAAGAGGATGGAAAAGAGGGGGGGGGGATATTTTATGCCCAAGTCTTTGAAGACGTCTTCTTCCTCTTCTAGAACGGCCCAATCCCCGATGGCACATTTTTCACTATCTCACCCCTCTTGCCCTTTTGGAAAGAAGGCTTTAAAAACTTTAAGCTCGCCCGAATGCCTCCAAAAGCCTTTAAAACAAAAGAACGAAAAAAAGTCCGTCAACCCCCTCGAAATCCGCATCGCTTTTCGAGGACTGTGACTGAACAGAGCTTAAACTAGGAATTGATGAAGATACTCTAAGATACAGAAGTCTTTCAGACGAAGGAAACATTCTCAAATTTAGATCGGATTAAATGGGAGTAACTTTATTAGAACTGAGGACATTTTCGAGGAATTTTACTTAATTTTACACTGAAAAGTTGTTAAATAGTATGGTTATAGTAGGGTGCTTTTACGGGTAGCATTATCTCTCACCAAAAGTTGCATTTTTGAAGTCAGATATAGTTTTGGAAATTTTATACAAATTCACAGAAATGATCAACTAAGTCGAATTTTTGCGTTGTGAATTGATTTAATAAATTTCCTATCCTATATTAAACCATCTTCATTAAATTTTAAAAACTTGTCCAACCATGGTTACTAAATACTTCATTATGTATGAATTTAAACCTTTGACTAAGTTAGAAATAATCTTGCTAAATTAGAAAGTCCCTTCCAAATAAGTTAAAATGAGAAAATAATCTACGATTTGAATAATTGTCTTAAAAGACACTGCAGCTTTTGTGACATTCTTCGTACACAAAAGGCTTAAAAGTAAACAATTATATAAGACTTTTTTAAACCGTGTACTAAGTGAAGTTCTACTAACGATACCAAGATATTCTTTAAAGTGTTTACCTCAGTTAATCGGCCTCTGTTAAGGTGGTTTTTGTGTACCTCGCTTAACTAAAGCTATCACCCCATTCTCGGGGCCAACACGGACATACACAGAGCTTCTTTCTTACACAGCAACCACCTCATTCCACCCAAAAAACTTTTCAGTCCACTTTGCGACATGACATTCAAGAAACACTTTGGAAATTTTCACAGCTTTTTATTTCAACGCTCCAGCCTCGCCTCACTCGCTTCTTTCCATGATAACTTCTTTGCCTTCAATTTTTTAAAATGGATTTAGATTTTTTTAGTCGTCTTCTTAGCTTTTGAAAGGTGTAAATATGCTTTCATTCAGTTTGGCACCGGTATTGTTAGGAAAAATACAATTGAAAGCGCTACTTTAATGCCTTGAGTATCTTATCCGGTACTACTTTCAATGAGAAGGGTTTATTATTAAATTTTGGATAAATACATTTTATTTTAATCTGTATCTAAATATAAGTCAAAGTGCTGACTGACTGACTGACTACCTGATAATCAACGCCCAGTACAAACCACTATACCTAAAATTTTGCAGGGACGTTACTCTTGAGTAGTAGTTACGCAAAAAGAGAGATTTTTTCAATCCGCAGTCATCTTGAAAAATGGCGGCTGGAAATGTAACAAAACATTCTTCAAGGATTAATTGTCGTACATTTCAACAGATTTCTTTAATAGTTATTAAATTGGCTACCTTTATCCAATAGACGAACCTTCTGGCATTTGGGGTTCGATTTTCCATCATCTTTCAAAAAATAACAAGTTGGGAAACCAAAATAAACTCCTCCGATTCGAGAGATCGCCGAGTACATCTCAACCCTAACGATGATAATGGAGTAGAAACCAATATTACTTTCTGTGAAATGCGAACACGTTTGCTCCGATTTGCCAAGTGCGAACGCGGTGACAGACACACACGCAGACACGTTCAATGTTATACCTCTCCGTCACATCATCGTCACGCCGAAAAGTAATGAAAAAACCATCGAGCTGAAGGTCAACGCCGGGTGCCTTGCTACTAGTGCAATATAGAAAAGAAAACTTTGTTCTTCTTTCGAAATCAGTTTTTTTTTTTAAATTTTGTTATTTAAATTGTCTGGCGACCTCTTAATCAAAACGACACCGTTATGGCGTTCCGTGTCGCTTTAGACACTGCGTTGCACGCCGCACCATCTATGTAGCAAGTGATAGTCGCCAGCTGCAGATATTTCTACCCTAAATTATCTTAGTTACGCTGAGCTGTGTGCCTATTTTATTTACTGTTATTGAAATATTTTCAACTAAATCATTAGTAATGCAAATTTTTAAACTTTATCAGGTATTACGTTTTTTTCAATTTAACAGTATTGTATCAGGGAGTAAGGAACGTTAGAGGGAGTGTTGATCTAATGCTAAAAAAACCGTCATACAGTGGCAAATGGGAAAGAAAGTGGTGGTAGGAATTTTTATCTCCGTTCCACAACTTTAGCTAACGCGCAGGCGCGAGTGACGTCGTTTACTAACGCCAGCAGAGAGAATTTAAAAATTCTCCCTGCCGCCAGCTTCCGCTTCCATCGAATGCTGCCCCACTCACTCTGTTCAACCAACAATCAACGTCTGTTGGGAGGAAACCGAGGCTTAATAAAAATGCCAAATTATTTTTGTAACGGTTGTAGGAATGATTCAAGGTATTCGCTTAAAAAGATATGAAAGGAATATCCTTCCACGCGTTTCCAAAGGCAAAAACCCAGATAGAAAAATGTAAAAGATGGATATTAGCTTGTGGAAGACCGATTTCCACTAGCTTCTATTCACTTTCAATAAATTTCAAGCTTTGTTTTTGGTTTGGGAAATGGTTTGAAAACGATATTTACCATGCCGGGTATTGTTAAATACTTAAGGTTACTTGAACAATTAAAAAACAACACTTCGTATAGTTAACCATGGCAGAAATTTAAACACGACCTTCCCCTGCTAGTTCAAAGCCGGTTTTTAAATTTGACGCATGCGCACGGACACCGCGATGAGGCCCCGAGTCAGCGCCAGAGAGAGACGATTTTAGCCACGTAGCGAACGAACGCGCCTATTCACTTTAACACTCCCTCGCAAGTCTCTTCTCCCTGATTGTATCAGAAATTATGGTAGTTTATTTACTAAAGCCATGTTCACACATACATGGGAAACTGGTTCGAAGCGATTCAAAACGCTCATATTTATAATAAGTGAACAAAACTGATACTCTAGAAACTAATTACAAACGCTGTTTCTTGAAACAACTTCGCAAAACAACGTAAAAAGGGTTTGGAGGTCAGTTTTTACTTCTCAGGGATATTTCACCTGGGATGAGACTATATTCCAGAGTTATTTTAGCTGGGATGAGAAAAGTCTTATGGATATTTTCGCTGGTCTTAGCAGGCAACACTAAATTGAGACCTAGCAAAGCTTCGTTAAGTGTGAACCGAGGCTGTTGAAATCGGTAATGAAAAGGGTTTTATAACTAGTTGGGCAAACCAGTTCTAAACCGATTCAAAGCGAAACTGAAGGTTAAAACAACCTAAATTGAGTCCTCGAATCTGATCACAACTGGACTAGTGTAATAAAACCAGTTAAAGAAATTTCTTTCTAAAACACGTGGGACCAATATGCAGTCTTTTTAGTGTTCATATAAATGACGTTGGTGCCACTGATTTCGGCGCCAAAACCCAAATTCTGCCTAAAAAGACGGAAAAGGCTCAAAATCCCTTCGTGGAAGAGGGGTATTAATAATTCACCAAAAACTTTGTATCTTCATCTTCTACAAATTGTCAAGAGACTTCATCGTAAATTACGTTTGAAAAACTCAACCCTTACATTCCCGTTCGTTGATCAATTTAGGAAACTTTTGTATGATCTGAGGCAAGAAGTAGCTATTTCGGCATTAAAATGTATATATACCAAAGCCTGATGTGTTTTTTAGTACCAAGATGTCTTAGTTACTTTTATAGGCCAAGCACACAGAAAGAGGTATAGGTATCTTTAGGGATCGCGCACTCTACTTTCCATTAACAAGGCAAACCCTTTTCTCACGCGTCGTGTCTAAAGCACTACTAACTGAAGTTCATAAGGTAAAGCACCACGTAACTTAACTATAATAACATTGAACATTTTCTTTCAGTATATTATCATTATTATTGTCGTTGACTATCTCAGAAATATGTAGGACAAGAATTTGTTTCTCCATCCACATTTGTAGTAAGGAAAGTGTATGGAGGCTAACGTAAACGAAACATTGACTACATGAATTAGTTTATTAATTTAAAACATTTGCCAAATTAATTTAGATTTAAAATAATTTTCAATTTTTAAAAAATTTCGAAATTGCTTCTATCAATTTAAAATAATTTCAAAATTGCTTCTATTAATTTAAAATAGTTTCAAAATTGCTTCTATTAATTTAAAATAATTTCAAAATTGCTTCTATTAATTTAAAATAATTTCCAAATCTATTCTATTAATTTAAAATAATTTCCTAATTGCTTCTATCAATTTAAAATAATTTCAAAATTGCTTCTATTAATTTAAAATAATTTCAAAATTGCTTCTATTAATTTAAAATAATTTCCAAATCTATTCTATTAATTTAAAATAATTTGCTAATTGCTTCTATTAATTTAAAATAATTTCCAAATTGCTTCTATTAGTTTTAAATAGTTTGCCGAATTTGTTCTAAAAATTTAAAATATTTTAATATCACAAACAACCAAAAAAATCAAGACGCTTCCGAATATGGATTGTGGAACTATCTTCGTCAGAGGAAAAAGATAACCACAGAAAATTTTCATATACTTGCAGACTACCTTATTTGTATTTTCCTTCGATTGAATTAGCCCAGTTTCGACAGATGGAGCTCCATTGGAAACCTCAGCTCAGGTTTTTCTCCACACGATAAATTTTTGTGATGAGTTTCTGTTAGAAGTTCGCGGCCCTTCCCTTTTTTATTACAGATTCTCTTGGCCAGAAAGGTGAAAAAAGTGTCAATTCTCTCGAGGGACTTGAGCATTCGCACCACCTGTGCACTACTACGAGCTGGAACGGCACTCAGCTTGTCGAACTTCACTTTTTTGGACGGTGTTTCTTTTTATTTCTCCTTGAAACAGGCCATGGGATGTGGAAAAAGTCAGATTCATCCGATAGGGAAATAAGGTAAGGGAAGATGTAGAGTATAGAGAAGGGAGTTACTCTCTCGAAGGTGGTTGCTTCTAGAAGCTGCATAATTTATCATCTAGTGACAGCTTTCCGAAGCGCTTTATTTCCTTATTACATCTAAAAAACTTGAGGCCTAGTCCCGAAACAAGTTAATAGCGTTAACGGCCATACTTCTACTCTGTTCGGGTTCGCCGATACATCAGATGGCCATTTTTTTTCCTCAACGGAGTTCAAAGGGAAGCCAACGTACACCGAATCTTGGGGATGTTTTCTGAAGGTAGAAACGTTGGGAAAAAGAAGGACAAATGACCCTTTTAGTACTACGTGAAAATTTCCTCATTTCCATGGCTAATGGAAAACAAGGTGTTCCAAACTGGGTGGTTGAACCGAAGTACAGTGGGTTCAACGGAGCGTTTTGAGTCGAAAATGTTCAATGGCATTTTTCCGTAAAGGCCATCGTTTAGATGTTATGGACTACGTTTAGTAACTCACAATTGCGTTCGTTTTGTTAAAACTACGTCATAAGTTATTGAACGCATTATTGGTACGTTGTTCAACTTGTTCCGTCTCGTTCAAAATGGCGTCTGCTCCTGCGTAGCGAAACAGCTCAGTTAGGGTTGAACACGTCGCCATCTTTTAAAATTCTAACCCGACAAACATCAAAAATATCAAGTTTGCGAAATTTAAGTGATTTTTATTAGAAAAAATCAGTAGTTTTGAATTCTTATGTTTTACCTCGGACGAAATCGAGGCTCTTTCACCTTGTTGGTATTATAAACTATATATAGAAGATCTGGAATACGTTTTTCTTTTTGAAACACTTTCTTCTGGGCATTTCTATACTTTTAGAGGCGTCTCACGTCGAGGGAGAAAGGGCGAGCATGGGTCGTTCGCATCTTCAGTTTGAAATAGGATTTTGTTGGCTTTTTAAAAATCGCATCTCGGCCCATAAAATAGGAAACGTGAGGCAATTGAATAGACCCATTAAAACCCATCGTTTCCAGCTTTCGGGAAGCCTTCCTCTAAGAAAAGACAGCCAATTTTGGCGGCCTTGCAGGAAATAGGGATCACAGAGGGACAGGTTCTGGGCAGAAACAATATGACCGTCAGATTTTACGATTGCCCTCCTTTATTATTACGCCCTTTCATTTGTTTTATTTTCTGTTTCAAAGACAGTATAGATGGTATACTTGAGACCTCCCTTTAGCCTGGTATACTGTCGTTTTTCACGTCAGGGGCCGCGTTTTGACCCGTCATCAGGCGTCACTTTGGAAAAACAAATCTTAAGTTTGGGTAAGAAAAGTGCGAATAATTTACTAAGATATTTAACGCCATCTTACTGGCATGATGCGTAGTACATAGAAAAATTTGTTTCATCGCTACACCAGCTCGAAACGCGACTTTTTAGCGGACCCTCGATAACCTCGATAGCTTGTAGTAACTGCAAGGATCGATTATATAAAAATTAGAAAATGATTGAACGGAAAGTTACATGGCATCCATAGCAAATCAAGCAATGCAGTGAGGTATGTGAAAATATAAGTCTTGCTAGCTCAAATTTCTCTGGATTCAGAACAAAAATTAATATTTTCCAATTTTATTCCAATTTTATTGTTGTTCTGTTAGGCTTAGCAGACTTATTCCTCTTCCAAATGAAAAAATAATGTCAATATAAGTTACCTGGAGACGTTACCTGTAATTTAACCTTTAATTTACAGCCACCGCTGAAAATTACTGATTTCTAGCATAAATCAATTTTACCACGGTGTTTCGCCTTTATATTACCGTCAAATTATCAATAACTGTATCAATAGTTTGTGTTTTGGCGTTGAGAACCAACAAAAATAAATCATATTTAAATAAACTAAATTATGACTTCAAAAAATAATGCAATTTCACATCTATATCCAAAACTTCCTCTATGGCTCACAATATTGTTATCGCTCCCCAGGCAAAGTTCTGGTGAATAACTAAGCATTCTACCGAGCTACGATTTACTAACTCTTAATGTCACTGATCATTAAGTCCCCCTCCTGGAATGTTGAACTTTAAAACTCTATAAAAAGCGGGCAAAGACAAAGAAACTCTAATTTGTTCCGGGAAAAAAGTTCTTTGCAAAAATGAAATCCTTCTAAAAGAACAAAGAAGCTTTATCAAGAACCTTTTAGGAACCTAAAACTTTGATTCAAAAGGTTTTTCTCGAGAAAGAAATTCTACGTCCCCTTCACTAGCAGCAATTCCTTAATTATTCGAATATAAAGCGGAGTACTGCTAACCGCGAGTTTTAATTTGAAAATTGAGAAGATTTGTGTTTGTCGTTGCGGTCAGAATGAAGTAAGTTAAGAAAAAATCAATGTTCGGTTTTTATTAAAGTAATACGCTGTATAAATGGAATACGACTTGGTTCATTATTGCAGTAATTACATGGCAAGACTGTGATAAATGTGCAGAACTCTCGTAAAACCAACTGCACCTATCTATACTAATGTAATAAATAGGTAGTATATGTTTTTTGTTTGTATGTTTGTGTGCAGGGCCAATATCAGAAACCACTTTACCGATTCTAAATACTCTTTCATTAATTAAAATCTACACTAGAACTGATTAAATTAATATTTATATTATAATATAAAGATGTAAATTTGATTTAATTGATTGTATATCTGTTTTGTATGTATGTTTGTTTCCTTCTTTCTTGGTTTTTATGATTGTTTGTTTGTATGTAGAAGTAATCTCAGGAATTACTGAACCGATTTTAAATCATATTTTTCTAAATCGCCGGTAACGGCTAAATATTGCAGAAAGAAATTCGGTAGGTATATACTGTTACTTGCATGTCTGCTCTTTCGATTTTATTAATCAATATGCAAATATTCTAATGAAATTGAATTCATTGTGTTTACAGAGAAGGTGTTTGGTCAAGCCATGGTTTTATGGGCACAAAGAAAATTGAATTATTTCAAGTTTTTTAAACGATATATTATACTGCTCAGCCCAATGTATTTAATGAATTCTTTATTACTGTAGAACTTCAGAATTTTTCTTTTTATTTTTATTGTAAAGTAAAAACAAAATCCACCGGGTAAGAATTCGGATAGATTTATCGCATTTCTTAGAATTCTTTTCGATAGAAGGAAAACAAAACAAGATGCTCTATAATGCAAACCACAAAGTTCTCAACACTACAAATTCGACATATTATTATAATTTATTTAAATTATAATGATATCTAATGAAATGTAACCACGCTTCAGGTAAATAATTTCTGATGAAAATCTAACCTTTTACTTCAATTACAATTGAACTGTGAAGCGCTGTGTAGTTCCGGCAGTAGGTCAGAGATAAAAAACGTTAGAGCCTATTTGAGTTCTTTAATGCTTTACACATTTCCACGATTACTATTACCGTATTGATCCCTAACCATTTCTTCTTACTTGCCATGTTAAAATATCCGAAAACCGTAAGAACTAGTTCTACTTCTTCTTCAGCGTCGAAGTACAAACTAATACCCACATTGTATTACTGCACAATATAGGACGAGACTGAACATGGTCCGAAAGATAAGAAACCAACGGATACAGAGTTCCTTTAGATTGTTTTTTCCAAGAAAATATATTATTTTAGAAATAAAAGTGAAATAAGAAAACTTCAAACGAAATGAGATAAAAGCATTTATTGTCTATCAGTTTGACCGCGGGTTCCAGTTCGTGAGTTCAACACAAAATCTCGTATAGAAATCTGCAGGGATTGACTTAGCTAAATAGCTATTCCCTGAGGAAGGTATAGTCTTCAGAAACGTGTCGAAATCGCAACGCGGTCTCAATTTATCTCTAGCACACAGTTTTCCATTTATACGGTATTCCCACGGGAATCGAAGACTTTACCAAGCAAAATGACGAAAACCATCTTTATAGCATCCCTTGAAATATAGAGATACTCAGAAGTTAAACATTGCTTAACCTTAATTTTTTATCATATGAGAAAATGGGTACTCTCAGTGTTTTGCGAGAAAGCCTAACGTGTAGTGTCCATTACACGCCATTACCCAAACTTATTGGTTCATATCTTCTTTAATATTGTGGATGGAATCACGTTTGCAATTGATGAATTAATTTTTTATGAGCTCTTTCAATTTCATTTAGGAAAGAATAAATCTATTTCAGAGTATCCCTTATAAGGAATATACACACAACTTCACTCTGCGCGTTATCGCTATTCGGCGCAACGCCTTTTTACTTCTTAAAAGAGCATCTCGAAAAAGACTAGACAGTAACTGTATAATCCCCACTGCATAATTCGTTCCTAAAATCTCAAACTTCGCAAACCTCACGATAGTAATTAAAGAATACGCCGGTTGAGTTTGACGGACCGTCTCTCACTTTGCATCTGTTAGTTGGTATATAGAGTACGCAGATACAGCTGTTTCTGAAATTTAAGAACGCCTGGTAGCTAACGTGTCGTTTCGGACGTTACCAAACTTCCGACAGAAAACCCCATAATACGATCGTTTCGTGAGCTTGCCGAGGCTTTCTTTCATCATGGCTTTACGAAGAAATGGTTTAAGAACTCTTGTGTAATGTTCCAAAAGTGAAAATGATAACCTCTTCAGTCTGTTCTTAAACAAATTCCACACGTATTATGGGAAGCTTTTGAATTTGGTCTAAAATTACCTTAAATTGTAAAGCAAAAAACTGAAAAAAATTCATAAGAATCACTACTAACATTTGATTTCTTGGCTTTGAAAAAAAATATATTTTCAGTTCAACAAATCAAATCAGTTCGTTATCCATTTTTCGAGGAACTCTGCCTGCGTTACGATTCGTGCAAACCGGAGAGAAAATGGTAATGTTAAACATCGGATTAAGATGCCAAAAGACTTCTCGTGTCATAAAAGGTTCCACATTATTATTTTTAGCTGACAATATTTGGTTTACACTTTCATTTTTTGCGACGAGAAACAGACCTTTTCAATATTAGAGCAATATATATCCGTAAAAAATATAAATAATATGCGAAGAGTAAAACTTTTTATTATCCGAAGTGCATATAAAATAATGAATATTTAAAACATACAGTTTATCGATAACTATAGAAATTATCGTACGCATTCGAAGTCTTTTAAAAGGTCTTCGTTTCAACAAATGTACAAATGTGAATTATTTATTTTCAATGTGATTTTATATATGTTTTGAATAAAAGTGTAACGTCAGAATAATTATATATTTGCTTGTGTAACTTTTTACCAGTTTTTTGTATTCTTTTGTGTGTCTTCTCGTGTGTCGTCCACGAATTTAAATTTTAAGTTCAATATTTTATCGTGGTGATTTATTTCAGTTTTAAATGAAAAAGCGTATAGTATATGTACATTGATATTTCATAGATTAGATTTCATTGAGATATATGGATGTTTTAAATAAAAAAATGCTCCATTATTAAGATGTTTTTAATGTCTCCTAGTGAACATAATAGTTAATTCTTATTTTATATAAGCAATTTATGAAGTTTTTTTGGTTTTTAGCCATATCGTAGTATACGATAGGCTCTTAGTTTGACCCGAACCGTCTTCCGTAGTAGTAGTAGTAGTGGCCGGGGTTGTCGCTTCGTTATCGTCAGATGTTATCTTAAAAGGAACTTTATATTACCACAACCCACCCATAGGGGTTACTGGGCTCGGTTAGAGATTTAGTTTTAATTAAAATTTTTTCAGGTCAGACCTGGGAATCGAACCCGGGTCGCTGGCATAATAGACAAACATTCTACCACTGAACTATAGAGACTTGATAGAAACCCCGAGTTTTTTATCATTTATTTTATGTCTAAAATGTCGGGGTAATGTGGGGTGGGGTACTTTTGAATTTTTATCTGTGGGGTCGGATACTTATGAATTTGTATGTTTGGGGTTTTATATTTATTTTCTTTTTATGTATTAAATAGATAACGATTTTCCCCGTTTCCTACCGCGCTCCTCATGTGTTTCGTTCTCGTTCGGTAGCTTTCGTCATCTATGTTATGTTTGACTGGAACGTTTTGGCGGTTAATTCAAATGTGGGTTTAGATAGAGCTAACATAGTGTTAAATGAACGTTATGCGTTTGATCATTTTAGCATTGCTAAAGGTAATTCGAGGGGATAATCACTAAAATGCGTAATCACTATAACTAAACTTTCTCTTTCAAAAGTTTCTGGTCATAAGTCCTTGTTAGAAATTTATAAGATGCGATAAGTGTGCATCGGCATAAGTCTATGTTGTAAACTCATCGAGGGGATTATCACTAAAAACTATCTGTTCTTCGATTCGCTGGAATATTAGAATTACAGCATAAGTAAATTTATACGGTTATAATTTAATCACTGTTTAGAGTAGGGAATCGAGGGGCTATTCACTCTGATTTTATGCACGGTATATCATTTAAGCATTGAAAAAGATAGCGCTATTCACTCATTAGGGTAAGGTATAGAGGGGTTATCCACTCATTAGGGTAGGGTATAGAGGGGCTATTCACTCGTACGATGTGGCTACTATTACGAGCCCTTGGGCCGTCTTGTTATATATTGAATTATGGCTTGCCAAATAATAACAGTGGAAAAAACTGGTTATTCAATTTGAATTTCAGGGAAACTAATGAGCAAAACAACTACTGCGGATCATTAATTTAAATTGACTTTGGTGCGTAATCCATTTTTAATGAATTAGATTCAACTTCTTCAAAATGGATAAAACCTCACAAATGGCGACCACAATGGCGATTGAAATTCCGTAAAAGTATATGGTGAAAACGGGACTGAGAAACCCAAGGGACAACGGAATGGTCTCTTCCAGTTGATTGAAGTCCGTCAAAAGCAATTCCCGAGATTTAATGGCGTCCTCAATTTCTTTTGGAGTTCCTTGACTAGTCTCCGAAAACATAAGTGTTCTGATTAAAAAAATAAATTCATCATTTTGCATCTAAACAAAAAGTAATGGTTAGTGTGGACATCCCTTCATATACATAGCTTCTTTAATTGTAATCATTTGAAATCAATAAACACGTTTGCATGTAAAAAGGAATGCATGTATTTTTAAGTATTTCTCATGTTAGTCCAGGCCCTGGGCGACAAAGATTGAAGGAGTACAACATATATTGGCAATCCTACCCTATAGGTGCCGACTGCTCCTATCAATTAAGATATTTTTCTTAAATTTTTAAATAAATATAGTTGATATTAATTATTCTAGTTAAATCGTTTTAACAAATGTTTTGCCTAAAATCATTTTAAGCATATCTATTGTTGACGTCAGAATTCAAACGTACGACACTTAGTTTTTAGGAATTTAGGGTATAAAAGGCGATTGATTCACAATATGTGATAAGAAAACCAACAATTGCGTGAATCTTTGGTGGAAGCCCTACCATTGGGAGGCTTAACGTTTCTCGTAACCCTAGCCGTTCGCGGCGTGGTTCTTAATCCTAATGATGAGAGTACAAGCCAAATATTGCTTTCTGCGAACATGTTAGCTCCGATTTGCCAAATGCGAGCATGGTGACAGACCCACTCACAGACATTTCCAGTTTAATACCTCTCCGTGACGTCATCGTCACTCGGAGAAGCAAAACTGGTTCTATACACTTTGGTAACATCAAGTACAGTACTTACAAATAGTTGATGTTTTCAAGTATGTCACGAGGGACGTGTTTGTTTATGAAATAATGATAATATCTTGGCTCGTAAGACTCTTTTCCAATGTAAATTTTTCTTCTTGATTTCACCAAATTGGTTTGAGCGTGATAAAATAAATCTGTTAGAATGTATTTCTTATCTTGAAAAAGCGCAGTGGTGCCACGGAGAAAAGCTTCTTCAAGTATATAAAGCGTAAAAGAGTAATTGTAGATGAACCCATTTTGATCAATCTTTTTCTGGAGTTTGGTGCTAAATGACGAGTTTCTCTGAATGGTTCAAAAATAATTTTATACTTTTCAGTTTTGATGGTTGAAAGATGGAAATCGGTTCGTAATGCCTGCTAGTGGGAGGGAAAGGGGCGGGTGACTTTCTTACTCGTCACAGGGCTTGCATACATATACCCTGTATATGTAAATATACCAATGCGTATTCTATTAATTGAGAGACTAAAGGGGTAATTCGTTTCCCGCTTAAATCGATATATTTTCCTAGCCTGAGAATGTGAAATAGTTCCAGGTATATATTTTAAAAAGATGAAGTCGTTTTAAAGCAAGCGAATTGCGATATATGTCGTTTGAATAGCTCTAATTGGTTTCAACACATTTATGAACTACTTTTTCTAAAGCATGTAAAAATATACAGTTTTAGTAATAAACGGTTTGGTTTTTAAGAATTGTTTGAAATAAGTGAGTGGTAACCCCCTTTAAAAGAACTTAGTGGACCATCTCGAATATTACCTTATAGTTAGTTTGAAAATATAACGTTTCCTAAGGCCCTTATACATAACCATCTCTGACACATATAAACGTATTTTATAATGAGCAACCGAGTATTCCCAAAACGATCATATTTAATATACTAATAACCAATTACAAATCCTACTAAATGTTTGAATCGCAGCCCTTTCAAATCCAGTTTCATGAAAATGAACATAATGCTCGACCCTTCACCTCCGCTTATTTTTTCGAGTAACATCCCCCAAAACTCGGTCATGTGAGTTTGAAAGCGCACACCCCTAGCTCCACTGAAAGTATTACGATCAGCATGAAAATGGAGGGTCCTACCTTCATCGACAAGTGAATAGGATTGTTTTCCGGTATCATTAAAGTAATGTCTTTCTGCTCACAAAGATCGTCAATGGTATTTATGTATTTTGTTTTGGTTAATAGCAATTCTGATTTCAAGGCACCAGAAAAGCATTTGGTCAACACCGAACACCCGAGTAACCATCCGCACAAAATTATCCTGGGTGACTTCGAATTTATGTTCTCGAAACTGTTTTCTAGGAAATCCGATAAATATTGCCAAACATACTGATTGAAGTTAATCGTCAAAGCAGGTATCCATCCTAGAACAAGTGCATTCAATGTGAAATAAATTTGTTTGAGAAACGTAAAAATAGCTGACTCTTTAATTATAAAGCCAACTTTTCACGTTTCGCTTTTCAGCGAATTCTGTAACCTTTTGCTAATGATAAGGATGTAGCCAATGATGATACCATAGACATGATTAGCAATGCCGTAGCGATCAGGCACCACGTGGGCGTATCCAAACCATCCACGGATAAACGTGTGTCGTGTTTATTCACTGTGTCGAAGCACGTTGCAATGCGAGAATCACCCATTAAAATGGTTGGAGAAACGTGATAAAGAAAAGGGTCACTGGGTACTAATGAATAAGTTACGACACCCATATCAATAACCTGTAAACATCAATACGAACGTAAAAAGGAAGAGCTAAAAAACCGGAATGTGTAATGATAAAAGATAACTTTTCAGTACTCTTTCGTCGTTTTTGATAAGTCTTAACGATTAATATTGTTCCAATACCCAGCAAAATGACTTTTTTAAAGGCAAACGCTTAAAATCCTTTCTCTTTTTTTGCCTAATTCCTTCTTTTAGAAACTATACTTTCAATAAGAGACTGTCTCTACTCTTGTGTTGTAATAGTGAATGTTACCCGAATTAAGATGGTGTCAAATTTTTTGGGTCAAAAACCATAGTAGGTTTATTTTCCATATTGTCTAGTATTGGAACTACCTCGAGCAAATAGCCGAAATGAAATGCAACTAAATTTCAAAGGTAATCATACTAATATATCCATTGCTAAAATATACTCTGACGTAATTTATGTAAGAAAGAAAAAAGACAGGTCTCAAATTCGCCTTCGTTGAAAATTATTTAAAGGTATTAGGTTTTTGAGGGGATGCGGTTGAATCAATGATCATACATTTTCACCTTAAACGGAATGGAGGCTTTGTCTTTAATCATCATGAGTTCACCAGAGGTGTTTCATTACAATGTGGGTGAATTAATGATCAAAAATATTATAAAAATTTAATGAACTAACCTTTTCCTTTACTGCGGTGGCAAACATGTGACCAATCTCATTATTTTGATAACCGTGAACCTTCAGAAGGGTTTCCGAGATGTTTAAAAGTGGTATATATTTTAATCTAATGGAAAAGGAAAAGCAGAAAATGTTGAATTCGTAAATAGTTTTTGATTTCATCAGCTATACACCAAACAATATAATTTCACTATTTGATTACTTACGATACTTTTCGAATATTGTTAAGAATATAAGCAGGCAGAAAATTCGTGAACGGATACCAGAGAGTAATAAGTCCATTTGCTATATATTGTCCAAAATCGTCGGATTTCTGTATGTATTTAAGTCATGAACATTTTAAGGATTATTTACATTAGTGAAGATTTCTTTAATCTCGTATAGGGTACTTTTCTTACTTACATGTGCTGTTCCAAACTTAAATTCTCGTGAATGATTTCCTTCAGACATCTTGGGTTTATGTAACAACGCTATAAACACCAAATGAATTTCAGAGTGATACAAGCTAAGAAACTAAATTGCTATAAGGGTCTTGAAGCGATCTGAAAATTCAAATATGGTCTTAATATTTTATAGAAATATTTTTGTCGGGACTCCTATGGAGTTCTTGCCTTATCCCTTCAAAATATATTATTCGAATGTAGAGACCCGTGTTAATTTGAGATGTAATTAAGTTTTCGTACAAATATCATTCCGTATAATTCAAAATGCCTCATGTAAACGGATGGCTGAAGTGTGTTATATGAAGCGTTAATTATCATAAACTCATCAGTATTCTGATTGCTTTGACCTCGTAAAATCCTTTCCTCTAATGACATTCATTTCATAGACTAATTGTAAATATAAAAAGGTAGAAGAAATGAAAGGGTTTTGTCACATGTGTTATGCAACATTGGTGTATACCATCACCTTCTTTGTCCAAAATAATTTATATTGTAAAACTTCCAATTATCTTATTATCCAATGCTCTGGGACTTAAGCTTTATGAATCTTTTCCTGAAATATCGAAATAATACTTGTGGAAGTCCAGGAAATGCTTTTTCGTTATGCTGACCTTCTATTCGTGCTTAGTCTATGACAACACTGTGAGTCGATGCAACACGCACATAAACACTATCAAGTCGAAGAGATTTTAAACTCATGGCGACGTTAAAAATTTCCATATCGTTCTATTAAAGGACATTGATCCAATTTGTGCAAGATGTGCCTAGCATTTTTGAAGCATATAATGCAATTGCAAGAAAGACCGAGTTCTACTAAAAGGTTTATTTTTATTTATTTATTTATTTTTTATTTAAGGTAAGTTTTCTGGAAATATGATTTTCATTTTAACATTTTTTAAATAATATATTAAAAATATTAAATTGAAGTAGATAGTATTGATTTTACCTGATTAAATCGAGTTTAAAATGCTAAATATTCCACACGAAAATTTTCCATCGAAACATGAGAAAATGGTCCATTTTTGGCAGTGCAAATCTTCGTTGTCATTTAGACAGGGAAATGCATGTCTCATTTAAAAGAAAAATGTCCATCAGTATGTGTTAGTTCATGGTTATACTTAAAATTGGGAAGAATTTGTGTTTGCACTGTTACTATACATGAAAGTGAGGTTTACAGAGGAGCGTGCAATGATTCTATATTGCCTTGGTCAACATGCTTCTTCTAATTACCATTTTAATGAGTTTCCAACGGATTTGGATGTCGTATTTTCCCTGTGACACCGCCCATTCGAGAACATTTGCACCACAAGACAAATTAGGTGTACGATTCTGGGGAAATGTTTCCTATTTGCACTTATGCACTTTGATTTCTTCGGATTTCGTTTGATCTCGTCGAATTTTGTTTGATTTCAAAATTTGATAAAATCCGATGAATTTCGTTGGATTTTTAGATTTTACCATTGATTTCGCCGGACTTTTGATTTTGTTATTGATTTCGTCAGAAGTTAATGACTTCTTATCCTGGGAAGTATTGGACACTAAGGCTTTAAATAGTATCCATCCCTGCTAGTCAAAATTGCCTATGGCAATCGTAAAAGAGGGTCGAAAGTTTCCTCCCCACTAGGAAAACTATCTAATCTACTGAAAAATATCCCACGCCGAGAGCCTGTGGCACTCAAACTGTGGGCGTGTTCAAAACTTCTTCAGCGCCAATCGTTGAAAAGCTGTCTGTCTAGAACTCTTTGAAAATCCATTACAATCCGTGGGCCTAGGACCCCACACTAGTTTGACCGGAATTTCTTGCAAACTCTATTAACAGCTGTTCTTGTCACCATTTCTGATTCGTTACCTCAAACCACAGGACACGCCTTAAAGTTTCGTTACTTGCCCGCTGCTGGCGCGCAAATCAGCCTGCCAGCTCAAAATGAGGGAAGCGCCGTTGGTGGCGCGATGATCGGACCTAATAAGAAGTTGGCTAACAGAGATGGTTCCGGATATGGTTAGAGTCCAATACTTCCCAGGATAAGAAGTCATCAACTTCTGATTTCGTTTTTCTCAAGTTGGATTTAGGGAATGACCGACCCCTCGCTTCTCGTTCATTGCCATTTTTAACTCAGTAGGACCAGAAGGGGATAATAGAAGAAGGATGACACTCTATATCCTCTTAATGCTTTAGTTATGTAACGTCATTCTTCCCAGGCTCCCCCTTTTAGTTTGCTTTCCCGCTCATCAAACTACAAATGGGCATCACACCGTAAGGTGAATTCTATAATTGTTTGGCACTAAATCCCCAGCAATCATCCCACAAACCTCGTCTTGACGTGGGACAAAATGCACAAGCGCGTCTTGCCAAATATTTAAACGCTAATTGAGTAATGATGAGGGAACTATTTATCGTGTATGTGATTCGGTTTAGTAACCTTGCTCTAAGTGTTCCGATGTTGGGAAGAGTGACGTTACAATCACCCAGCTTTGTGGTAAACTTCTCTCGAAGAGAAGTATTATATTCTTCTGGTAGGACCCAAAGAACAAACCCTTCGATTTATGGCAGACTTTTCAGAAGCACCCGTTACATGTTTTGTGTAAAAGTGTGAGTTTATTTGTCATGAATAATTTTACATTTGCAAGTGCAAATTTTTAACTGTTTTTTCTCTACTCGTCTTCTCAGTAATTTCGGTAGAAAAAGTTTAAAGAAACGTTATTCAGGCTAACATTTGTGATAAGCTCAAGTGTAATTCGACAATAGAACATCAATTGCGGTAAATGTTTGACAATATTTGCGTTAAAAACGGAACCTTTATGTTGTAATATAGTCTTATTATTGCTTAAATATCGCGCCTAGCGCCACAGCCTACTTCATATTCAACTATCTTTGTTATATAGAACTATATGTACGGAGTAGTCTCTAGTCTCCAGTACGAGCTAGACATGTAAATGTAAAAGTCACTTCTCAATAAAACTTAATAATTTTCCTCATTAACTTAAATATATTTTGTTGACATCAAAATATAACATGGTATCAGAAGTGTGCTCCCCGTTTCCGCATTAGTTTGCCCAGTGTTCGCGTTGTCTTTATTAGCCGTCTCCGTTTCTAGCGTCGTACTCGTTCCGAACTGGCCAAGGCTTAAGTTCCCATTGTTTACCGTTGTTGCGTCATCTTTCCACAACATGGCTCAACCAATTGAGTCGGCATTGGCTCAACCATCCGTACCGGCTACCCCGGCCCCAACATTTCAAGTTAGTTCTCCGGAACCATTTTCTTTTTCTACACCGGGTGAATGGCCTCGGTGGATCCGGCGTTTCGAACGTTTTCGCACCGCGTCCGGCCTCAGTAAAAATTCGGAGGAAGAACAAATCAGTGCTCTAATTTATATGATGGGGGATCAGGCCGAAGACATATTTCTGTCATTTAACATGTCAGCGGCTGATTCCTAGGTTTACGGCACCGTTGTGGCCAGATTTGAAGGACATTTCGTTCTCGAAAAGAACGTCCCATACCTTCGTGCCCGTTTCTTCTCTCGTTCTCAAAAGGAGGGTGAACCTATTGATGATTTCATCACTTCACTGTACCAGTTGTCAGAGCATTGCGACTTCGACAAGCTTCAAAATGCTAAAGAAGAAATGATTCGCGACCGCATCGTCGTAGGAATTCGCGACAAAGCCTTGTCTGAAAGATTACAAACAGACCACAAACTGACCTTGGAAAAAGCCATCATAGCCGTTCGCCAAAGTGAAGAAGTTAAACGCCAATCAAATGAACTACAAGTAGACACGAAACCACATGCCAACGTAGATAAGCTCAGTGGCAAGCCTCGCAAATCACGTCAAGCATCAAACAAATTTGCCAACCCAGTTTCCCCGCCTCAAACTCCATATCGTCCGCGGCCACACGCCCAGAATAATAAATCTGCCAATTCAAGACGTGGCTGTCAAAAATGTGGTTCTGAAAATCGACATCGAGTTGAAGAATGCCCTGCCCGTTTTGCAACGTGTCGCAAATGTAATTACAAAGGCCATTATGCTAAGGTTTGCAAGAACAGACATATTAAGGAGATATCCAGTGCCGAACCACCAGCAAATGCCATTCAGGAAGCATACATTGGTGCCCTGTCTGAAGCTAATGGTGCCAATCCCGAGAAGTGGTTAGTCCAAGCACAAGTGGATGGACAACCCATAAAGTTTCAAGATGACACCGGTGCCGACGTTTCCGTTATACCCGAGTCATTATTCAAGTCTAAACTTCAGGGACACGTACTGCAAGACACAAACAAAAGATTGCTGGGGCCTGGCAAAATACAATTACATTGTTGCGGTATGATAGAGGCAGAACTTCAACACAAAAACCGTATATTCCTCAGCCACATTTATGTTGTACGAGACTTAGAAAGAAGTTTACTCAGCCTGGCAGCTTGTGAAGGTCTCAAAATAATTGAAAGATTTCACCCAATACTCTCCGAGTCAAGAGTAAATCCGGAAAAAGAATTTCCCAGTCTCTTCTGTGGACTTGGTAGAATTAAGGAAGAATACACCATACAGTTGAATGATAATGCTGTTCCGGTTGCGCTCACAACCCCAAGACGTATACCAATAGCCTTGATGGAGCAAGTCAAAGAGGAATTAGACCAAATGGTTGAACAAAACGTCATAACCAAGATAGAGAAGCCAACAGAATGGTGTTCTCCCATGGTTGTTGTTGCTAAGCGTGACAAAAACGAAGTTGTACCCGAGCCCAAGAGGGACCAAGGCCATAGTAAAGCATCTCCAAAGGCAGTCAAATCCAAAGTTCGCATATGTGTCGATTTGACTCAGTTAAACAGACATGTCAAAAGAGAAAGATACCAGCTACCTGCCATCGATCATTGCCTAGGACGTCTTGCGGGAGCAAAAATATTCTCAAAATTAGATTGTAACTCCGGTTACTAGCAAATTCCGTTGAACATAATTCAGCTCATCTAACTACTTTTATTACCCCGTTTGGTCGATACCACTTCAATCTGTTGCCTTTCGGACTCAGTTCAGCATCTGAACATTACCAAAACCGGATCAATTCTTACATAGAAGATCTAGAAGGGTGTTTCAACAGCCAATATGACATCTTCATATGGGGAACTACCCCTGAAGAGCATGACAAGCGCCTTAGGGCCGTGTTAACGAGATTGGTCGACAAAGGCGTCACATTAAACTTACAAAAATGCCAATTCGCTGTCACAGATTTGATATTTTTGGGTCACAGAATCACCAGTAACGGGATCTCACCAGACGACTCAAAGGTCCAAGCTATACTGGACCTGGCCCGTCCAAACGATGTTCCTGAATTACGTAGGCTGCTAGGAATGACAAAATACTTAGGAAAGTTTATTCCTCACCTAGCACACATGTTGCAACCGTTGACCAGCTTGCTTAGCAAGAAATCAGAGTGGATTTGGGATACTCCCCAACAGAATGCATTTAATCAAATTAAGGCAGTTCTTACTAGTCATCCAGTTTTGGGTTTATATGATCCGAAGAAACCAACTCACATATCTGCAGACGCTTCATCCTATGGTCTAGGAAGCGTTCTCCTTCAAGATAATCCCGAACGCTCACGACAAGTGGTCGCCTATGCGTCAAAGACTCTTTCTGATGCTGAGAAAAAATGTATGCACAGATCGAAAAAGAGGCCTTAGCCATCACATGGGCATGTGAGCGCTTTCATGATTATATCATGGGCATACATGTTCACTATGAAACGGATCATAAACCATTACTTTCGATATTGCAATGCAAAATGCTTGATGACTTGTTGCCACGTTTGCAACGATTGAGAATTAGATTGATGCGCTATTCTTATACTTTGACCTACACACCAGGAAAATTTCTCGTCACAGCCGACACATTGTCGAGGGCGCCTCTTCAGATTACTGGACCTTCTGAACTACAAGACGAAATCGAAGCTCACGTACGTTTGTTAATTTCCCACTTGCCAGCTTCTGATTCACGACTATCAGAACTATGGACAGCACAAAAGAATGACGAAACATGCCGAAAGTTGTATCGCTATTGTGCTACAAATTGGCCTGACAAGGTTAATAATCAAGATCCTTGCTATCCATATTATGCACATAGGCATGAAATTACAGCCCAAAATGGCTTATTGATGAAAGGATCAAGGTTAATAGTGCCCAGTAGCATGCGAAGAGAGATCCTAGATCGAATTCATGACGGACATTTGGGTATTTCCAAATGTCGAGAACGTGCCCACCAATCAGTTTGGTGGCCCAAGATATCATGCGACATTGAGAGCCACGTCCGTTCCTGGATGTTGGGGGCGTACATGTAGTAGACAAGAACCCGCTGTGAATAATCATAGATAAGAGATAAAGAATGCTTATAAAAGGGAATCACGATAACGAGGCCAAGCAGAATGTATCTAGCGGCTGATTAATAATGACCTATGTAAACGCGACTACATGGATTATTTACCTAAATAAATATTGAGTACTATTAAAATAAGCGTGTAGTTCTTATCCTTAACAATGGCGACGGAGATCGACTTCGAACTCGCGGATGACAGTCAGTTGTTATTCTAACTCGTGAGCGTGTGACAGTCCCCGGTCGGTAAATCTATTAAGTAGTGCGATTCGTGTCCCCGTTTAACCACAGTACCGCGTCGGATAACATGGCACCAGGGGCAGGTCAATTTCCTCCTTTCGACCAACCGCAAGATCAGTGGACAATTTACGCGGAACGCCTGGACCAGTACTTCCTGGCTAATAAAATAAAGGAATCGACGGCAATCGATGTGGACAACACCGAAGTGCGTGAGTTGAAACGAGCCACCTTTGTTAACGGTCGTGGGTACCGAAGCTTATGTTTTATTAAGAAATCTAGTCGCGCCCGCGAAACTTACTGACAAATCATACGAAGAACTTAAATCAACCCTAGCCAAGCATTATAATCCCACTCCCCTTGAAATCGAGGAACGCGTGAAATTCTAAAGGCTCGACCGGCTAGTAGTGGAATCGGTATCCTCTTTCGTCGCGGTCATCCGTAAGATGACGGAATTCTGTAACTTTGGTGCTAGCTTAGACATTATGCTTAGAGATAAGTTCATTTCGGGTATCAATACCGATCCCGTTCAGCGCGAATTACTAGACATTCCCAACGTGACATTCGATAAGGCCGTCGACAAGGCACTTTCCATAGAAACAATCGAACGAGAGTCAAAATCTATCAATAGTCACAGCCGAATGGACACCGATACGGTACACAGCATACAAAGACGGCATTACAACGCTCCCACCCAGGACACCGTAAACAGCACTAGAGGTAGGCCACAACAACGTGTCTCCATGGCTCCACGCAGGCAATATCATCAACAGAGGCCCAGATCGTTCACAATCTCGCAACCACACCAACCGTGTCCCCGTTGCAACAGTTACCGTCACCCAGCAAGGGACTGTCCATTCAGCGATGCAGTTTTTGTTACACGTGCCAAGAAACAGGACATATAGCTTCAGCATGCAGACGCAGTGCTGCCGCCAACACGTCGAGAGCATCAGCAGTTCAACGTGCGCCCAACGAACAGTATCGGACTCATTACATGACACCTCACGAAGAATTGCGCCCCATCGAACACAGCACAGTTATCAGGGACAATGTACCCAACGAATACGACATATTCCACGTCGGACAGCTTTCCACAAAAACCCACATCAAAGCCGACGACCCTATGCGCCCAGTAATGATAGAATGTACGGTCAATAACTCGACCGTGAAATTTGAGGTGGACACAGGGTCAGCGTACACGCTCGTACCAGAAGACATGCAAGCCAGAATTCAAGGATTAGCCCGTCTGGACCCACCACCATCACACTTAACGTCATTCACTGGACACACAGTACGCCTTAAAGGACAAGCCACCGTTCAAGCCTCTTACAAGGAGACAACATTATCAATGCCGATCCTTATCTATAAGGGCCGTGGCCCCACACTACTGGGACGACAATGGATTTTCTCTGAAATCAACATCATCCAAAGGCCGGACACCTGTATTGCCCACATAGACGTTGCCAACACGGGCATTTCCGAAATACTAAAGAAACATGAAAGTCTTTTTGCGCCAGGCATGGGATGTTTAAAAGGCGTTAAGGTGAAGCTGCATATCAAGCCAAATGCACGACCACGTTTCTACAAAGCGCGATCATTACCTTATCACCTAAAAGATAAAGTGGAACAAGAACTACCGAGGCTGCAGGAAGCCGGCATTATCACGTCCATACCGTATGCCGAGTCAGCCACACCCATCGTTCCCATACTGAAAGCAAATAAGGATATCCGGATATGCGGTGATTTTAAAATAACGACCAATCAAGTAATCGACATGGAGAAGTACCCTCTACCCAAGGTAGAGGATATCTTCGCAAAATTGGCCGGGTGCACCGTTTTCTCACGCCTAAGCCTACGTAACGCATACAACCAGTTAGAATTGTCAGAAGAATCAAGGAAGCACGTGGTTATAAACACCACCAAGGGCTTGTTCCAATATAACAGATTGCCGTTTGGCATATCGTCGGCATCAGCTGTTTTTCAAAGACACATGGAGACGCTGCTGCAGGACCACCCTTCATGTTTACCATTCCAAGACGATAACATCATCGGAGGCAAAAACGTTGAGGACCACAACCGGCGATTGGACGCAATTTTAACAACATTGGAAGAGGCAGGTTTAAAGCTCAACCGCGACAAGTGCCAATTTCTGAACTAAATGCCATCAAAAGGGCACCAGCGCCGATGTCGACTTCTTGGGATACCGCTTAGACGCAAACGGTCTGCATCCTCAGGAAGGAAAACTAGATGCCATCAAAAGGGCACCAGCGCCGATGTCAATAGACGAGCTACGCTCGTTCCTCGGACTAATTAACTATTACTCCAGGTTCATCCCCAACTCTGCTACCTTGCTAGCACCGTTGTACAACTTACTTAACAAATCCACAAAATGGGAA
This sequence comes from Phalangium opilio, assembly GCA_019434445.1. NCBI lineage: Eukaryota > Metazoa > Arthropoda > Arachnida > Opiliones > Phalangiidae > Phalangium > Phalangium opilio. The sequence continues at coordinate 62,380 of JAEQBA010000344.1, forward strand.
TGGACGGAGCAACTTCAAGAAACATTTGACATCGCCAAAGAAGTAATACAAGCTTCAGACATGCTCGTCCACTTCGATCCGGACAAGGAGATCATTCTAGCCTGCGATGCATCACCGGTAGGCGTGGGTGCCGTCATATCTTACATGGTCGGCAACGAAGAACGACCCATAGCATTCGCTTCTCGTTCACTTCAAACGGCAGAACGAAAATATCCACAGATTGAAAAGGAAGCTTTGGCATTGATATTCGGCGTCACTCGATTCCGGGACTACCTTCTTGGACGAAAGTTTACTTTGGTAACCGACCACAAACCATTGGTAGCGATATTCTCCGAAGAATGGCAAATACCACCAATGGCAGCTGCAAGAATTCAGCGGTGGGCATTAGTATTGTCAGCCTATGACTATAAAATCGCATACAAAAAGGGATCGACGCACAACAACGCTGATGCCCTCAGCAGGTTACCGGTGCAACAACGAGAATGGGAACCGCCAATACCAACGTAATTGGTGTTGCTGTTGCGAGCCGGAAATAATGGACCGATTGACGTCCCAGCTATGAGCCAGGCTACCCGAAAGGACCGTACCCTTTCAAAAGTGGCGAAGTTTACAACGGAAGGATGGCCGACAAATCCGTCAAGAATCGAGAACGATGTACGGAGATATTATCACAGACGTTACGAGATATCTATCGCCGATGACATACTGCTAGTGGGCAACAAAGTGATAGTACCGAAGGAACTGAGATCCAAAATCATGGCGGAGTTACACACGTCACATCAATGAAAGAGCTGGCGCGATCAAAGGTCTGGTGGCCAGGCTTGGACAAAGATTTAGAGGACTGGACAATGTCGTGTACGACGTGTCGAGAACACGCACCGATGCCACAGAAACGTTATTCGCCTTGGGTACCCGAAACTAGCCCCTGAAGACGGGTACACGCGGACTTTGCGGGTCCTGTGGAAGGCCAATATCTACTAATCACAGTCGACTCATTTTCCAAATGGATAGAAGTAGATGTTACCAGACACATGACGTCCGCAACCGTAATCATTTGCTTTCGACAACATATGGCAAGATTTGGTATTATGACGACACTGGTTAGCGACAATGGCACATGTTTTACCAGCAGCGAATTCAAGGACTTCACGAAGGCAAATGGAATTCAACATATTACTACGTCACCATATCATCCTGAGTCTAACGGTCAGGCGGAGAGATCTGTGCGGACGGTCAAAACGGCGTTACGAAAAATAACCGGCGGATCCTCTGAAGAAACCGAATTGATCGCAGATGCCTTGGTCAAGTACAATGATGGCTCTCTTCAACACAGATTGGCCCGGTTTCTAATAAACCACCGAAGGACCCCCGTAAACGGAGGAAAATCCCCAGCCGAGAACATGCTTAACAGAACCATTTTGACAAAGCTGGACCTATTCCATCCTAGTAACAAAACGAAGTTACACCACCCGGCCAAAGACGAGATCCAGAAAACCAAGCAAATGGTCATGGCAAGAAATTACGGCCGAGGGCCCAGATGGATCGAGGGCGAAGTTGTAAGAAAACTGGGGAAAGTGTTGCTGGAGATTGATACACACAATGGAATCATAAGAAGACACAGAAATTAAGTTCGCTTTAGTACCATAACTAAACCCAGAAATCCCTTACCCCAATCTCCAATATCACAAAACCCCAAATCCAGAGCAACTACTATCATACCTAATGCAGACAATCTGAAAAATCCAGTAATTCGACGCACGAGACGATCAGAAACGACACCACGACAAGTGCCAACGATACCACGCCCCCTAAAAAAAGGGGGGAGAAGTGATGTTGGGGGCGTAAATGTAGTAGACAAGAACCCGCTGTGAATAATCATAGATAAGAGATAAAGAATGCTTATAAAAGGGAATCACGATAACGAGGCCAAGCAGAATGTATCTAGCGGCTGATTGATAATGACCTATGTAAACGCGACTACATGGATTATTTACCTAAATAAATATTGAGTACTATTAAAATAAGCGTGTAGTTCTTATCCTTAACGCTGTAAAACGTGTGCTAAAGAATCAATCAATCGTCATGAACCTCTGGTACCGTCTTCCCTACCAGCCCGCCCGTGGCAAATAGTAGCGATGGATATTCTTTACCATGAACGCCGTTGGTACTTGATCATTACGGATTATAATTCAAGATTTTTTTAGCTGCTGGAATTGAATAACCTCACATCAAACACAGTTATATGCGCCATGAAAACTGTTTTCGGACGTTTCGGCATTCCCGAAACAGTACGGTCCGACAATGGCAAACAATTCGATGCTAAAGCCAAAGAATTCCAGGCTTTCGCCAAGCAATATGGGTTCAACACCATCACTTCCAGTCCCAGATTTCCGCAGAGTAATGGCTTTGTGGAGGCTGCGGTTAAGGTGGTCAAGGCTCCCATGAAGAAATCTGATGACTTACAGCTTGGATTATTAGCCTACCGTACTACACCGCTTAAGAATGGTTATAGTCCCGCTCAATTACTCATGAGTCGCCAATTACGTACAACCATTCCCACACACACTGCGAATCTAGAACCTCACGTACCACCAAGAAATGAACTAGTACATAAAGAGACCGCTTTGAAACAGCTACAGAAACACTATTATGATCGCCGTCATGGTGTTCATACCCTTCGCGACCTCGCTCAAGGAGAACAAGTATGGATTACGGACATGCGGACCGAAGGACGGATTAGCGGCAAATCTCCAGAACCGCGTTCCTATATCATCTCGACGCCACACGGACTGCTGCGAAGAAATCGATATTATATTATTCCGCTCACGGCAGGTACTCCGCCGCGTGACGATCGCCCTGTTGTTGAAAATACCAACCACGTCGAAGAGCAAACTCATCCTACGTCGCTCTCCGACAACGATCAACTTCAAAACAACACTTCTCCGGTGCCGCTGCAAAGTTCACCCCAACATCATCGCGATGTCCCGGGCAACAGTACGCCGACCGCTCCAGTCCAAACGCGATCGGGACGAATTGTTAAAAAACCTAATTAACTTGATCTATAAACAGTATTAAATCTTTCACCCTGTTTTTCAAAAAAAAAGACAAAAAAGGATGTTGTAATATAGTCTTATTATTATTTAAATATCGCGCCTAGCGCCACAGCCTACTTCATATTCAACTATCTTTGTTATATAGAACTATATGTACGGAATAGTCTCTAGTCTCCAGTACGAGCTAGACATGTAAATGTAAAAGTCACTGTCGTCGCCTTCTCAATAAAACTTAATAATTTTCCTCATTAACTTAAATATATTTTGTTGACATCAAAATATAACAATTTATATTGAGTTAGTTTTTTTAAGAAAGTTATTCAAACAATTGAAGAATATTTTCGCATTCGAATAACATAAGTCTGTGAATTTGACGCTATATATGAAATGTTTGGACATTAAAATTGTACCGGTATATGGAGTCAACATTTTATTGTGACAAAAATATATTCAATATTATTGAATAAATTATGTGACATTTAATCAGTATGTATGTTTTCCCATTAAAGTTTTATAGTTTATTCTAAATATTGGGTATTCATAATCATGATACAAAGGTTTTGGGGATAATCTATAAGATAATGAATTTCATAGATTCCCCAATTTATTTTGTGCAAAACATTGAGCCTGTAGAGGCCGCATTGTACAATACTATCAGTATTTTATCATTGTTATTTACAACATTATTTAAAGGAAATATCTCATTCAGAAACGTAGAATTTACTGTAAATATCCAATGACATTTAGAAAGTCTCTAGAAAAAAACTCATTTTGAACATTTATAAATGAAATTGTGGTATATTTTATGTTTTGAGTAAAATAGTTCATTGAACAGTTGAACTATTTATCTTCATCAAAATATCTGAGACAAACCCTGCTTTAAGGAAGCTACGATTACAAACATTTCATAATTGCTGTTTCTTATATTTGATGTTTATTTTCTTTAATGTAAAACAGTTTATTAAAAAAAACTTTGAATATATTAAACGTGTATGACTTTAATGAAGTTTAAGTGCCAAAATCTCATTTGAACAAATAACTTCGTATTTGAACATTTTTGAAATATATATACACAGTTGTTTTAAATTACGATTGGAATTTTATGAATGTACCCTACTTAATTTGGGCGTCAATTTAAGCGTGTATGGGTCCCATAAAATTTTGATTATTAGATAAATTTGTCATTGGTTATCAAGTTTAAATTGAGATAAATTAAAATGGAAAATTTATAATAATCTTCGAAACTGTCACAGAAAAGATGAAGTTTTGTTTCGTTCACTTGATATGATCCAAATGAAAAGAAAATGTGTAAATGTCATTATAACTTCCAAAGAGCTTGTACCTTATCCTTCTAAGTGACATTATTCTCAGTTTATCCTTTGAAAACTACTTGTTTTATTATTTTATATATTAAAAAAATCAATCGATGTTTAGTTTATTAATTGATCTTAAATGCTCTTCCACGCTGCACGTGATTTCGATGCGAGGGCTTACTATATGAAAACTGATCCAGTATTCATAGATTAGTTATCAAATGTTTAAATATATGGATGTTTGATTAAGGTTTTTGGGAACTGCTCTTTTGTTAACAAGTTTTCCAGTAAACGAAAGTGAATTATTTTTTAAATATAAGCATTTTAAAAAGCTATTTGTTATTGAATAATGGTTTTTCTAATAATTAAAATATAGAAGCCTGTTATCCAATCAAATTTCGGGGCAAACTAACGAGCAAATCCACTAAAGCGCAATCGCAATATTATTGCGAAATATAAATGTATCGTCAAAATTGTCTTTGGTGCGTAATCCACTTTTAATGAATTAAATTCAACTTCTTTAAATTGGATAAAATCTCATAAATGGCGACCAAAGTGGCGATTGAAATTCCGTAGAAGTATATGGTAAAAATGGGACTGAGAAACCCGAGAGACAACGAAGTCGTCTCTTGAAATTGATTTGAGTCCGTCAAAAGAAATTCTTGGCTCCTTAAATCGTCAAAAGTTTTTCTAATAGTTCCTTGACGAGTCTCCATAAACATTAGTATTCTGAAATAAAATTTTTAAATCATTAGTTAGCATAAAAAGAAGTTATTGTGATTAGTGGACATCTTTTTATAGATAAAGCCTATATTATTATTATTATTATTATTATTATTATTATTATTATTATTATTATTATTATTATTATTATTATGATTTGAAATCAATTGAAACTTTTGCATGTAAATACATTTTTATGAAGTATTTCTTTAGAAGTCCTGCAGGTTCTGTGAAACTTAGTTTGAAGGAATACAACATACTCCATCAATCCCACTGCCGACTTCCCCTTGTCTACCGGAGGTGATTTGAGCCCAACGCCCCTTCCGTCGCTTTCATAGTAACCTCATTTCTTCTCACTGATTATACACATCTCGAAACCTAATCTGCAACAACCTGGCCCCTGCATGATATCTTTCCGTAACTCCAATCATTTGTGCCAATGTGATATAATCAGTCATTATTAGGATATCAGGGATATATTTAATTTTAGAAGTAGGACTGGAGAACGGTTAGTATTTTCTACAGTCCAGCCCAGTATAGAGCCCCTCCCTTCAACACGTAAGGAAAGCTACCTTTCGATGACGTTGCTGACGGGGACGGAGAAAAATACGTTATTCGTTTTTACCTCTGTCGCTATGACCCGCCTCTTCTTTCATATCCCCCTTCTCGGGTAAGGGGGTCCGGGACTTTTAGGCCCGCCCCGATTACTCTGTTCTTCATTCCTACTCCTAAAATTAAATCTATCCCTGGATATATATGAGATATGAAGGTACCCTCCCACTGGACTGAAATTCCATTCAACCGAATTGCTATAAAGTATTGAAGAAGCTAGCACAAAGGTGGATTTCGAGTATTTCTCTTTCATCCGAATGCCAGTGATGCTCACCGCATTTCCCTGTTGAGCATGATAAATGTTAGGATGAGGCCAGTAACGAAAGTTTACGAAATATTAGTTGCTGAAGGTAATATGTTCTATATTTTAGATGGGTTATGTAAGGTTTGACTAGGGTTATTGAGGTTAATCTAGGTCAGTCTATATTCGGTTCGGTTTAGTTAAGCTAGGCTTGAGTAATCAAGGTTAGGTTAGGTTTTGTTAAGCCAGATTAGAATAATTTATTTAAGGTTAGGATATGTTAAGCAAGGTTAGTTTAGGATAATTTATGCTAGAATGGGATGGGTTACGTTTTGTAACTCAAAGTAAAAATAAATAGTATTAAATGAGATGAAAAATATTTAGGTTCGGTTAGCGTATAACAAAAACATTTAGAGGATTCAAATTAAAAGAACTGATTCTGTAATAATGGATTTGAATAGAAATTGAAGATTGATCATTGGTTTCCTTCACTAAGTTTACTGCCTGAGTATACTATTTTTCACTTTAATTAAATGAACTGTTATTAAGGGTTAATTTACAAAAAGCGTCTCCGTGTTTTAAATAAATTTTAAATCAATCGTTTTTTCGGTAGAACGAGACCTCCAAATTAATTAATAAAAAAAAAATTAAAAAAAGTGGGTGCTAGCATTTCAAGTAGAAAAAATCTGGTTTTTGAATTTTGAAATTCTGGGCACTTTATCGATTGTATAATGTCATGTTAAAAGTCAATACGGTTGAACGTAAGGAAGAACACGCCTATATACATTTTGGTAACATCAAGTACAGTACTTACAAATAGTTGATGTTTTCAAGTATGCCAGGAGGGAGTTGTTTGTTTATAAGATAATGATAATATTTTGCTTCGTAAGATTCTTTTCCAATGTACAATTTTCTTCTTGATTTCACCAAGGCGGGTTTAACATAATCGAGTATGGATGTCTCAATGTATTTCTTATCTGCAAAAAGCGAAGAAGTGCCACGGGGAAAAATGTCTTTAAGTATAAAACTCGTAATAGTATCATCGTAAATGAACCCATTTTGTTCAATCTTTTTCTGAAGTTTGGTGCTAAAAGACGAATTTCTCTGAATGAAAGAAAAATAGTTGTATAGTTTTCTGTTAGATAGTATTGAACTTACTCGAACGGGCCGAATTGCTACTTGTGGGAGGGAAAAGGGCGCGTGACTATCTAACTCGTCACAACACTTCCACTTGCTTTTTACTTTTTAAACATTAAACATTTATAGTACCATAAAATATATTTGATTTGCTTTATGAAACTTTATGTTTGTTTAAATGAGTATCATAGAATATCTCCCACATGAAGTTTCCAAATTGTCAACTACACAAAGAAAGTTTTTCGCTCATGCGTGAAATGTATTCTGACTTGCAAAACCGTATTGTTACCGTTTTAAGTTCGTAAATCATCCGAAAGAGGGCGCCCATTACCTACGTCTGAAAGCATCGTTATCAGATGGCGTTCTGTTCGTATTTGGATACGTGACGATACGTTAACGATATGGTTTCTCAAGGCTTAGTGGACTACTTGATTTAGTTTTCGAGTTAGGGGCTCTAGTGTACATCTCCAAATAACCACTTTAATGAGCTCAGTCCTGTGCGGTTGAAAGCGCACACCCATTGCTTAACCGGAAGTATTACGACGAATATGGAAGTGGAGAGTTTTACCTTCAGCGCCATGTGAATAGGAAAATTTTTCGGTATCATTAAAGTAATGTCTTTCTGCTCACAAAGATCGTCAATGGTATTTATGTATTTTGTTTTTGATAATAGCATTTCCGATTTCAAAGCACCAGAAAAGCATCTGGACAAAACAGTGCACCCGAGTAACCATCCGCACAGCAAGAACCTCGGTGATTTCGAATTGAAGTACTCGAAACTGTTTTCCAGGAAATCCGATAAATATTGCCAAACATACTGATTGAAGTTAGCCATTAAAGCAGGTATGCACCCTAGAAATAATTGCATTATTTGTGAAGTAACTAAGTTTTGTGACACGTAAAAATCACTGTCTCTTTAATTAAAAAGTCAACTTTTTACGATCCGCATATATACCTCTCTGATCTCCGTAACTTTCCGCTAAGGAAGAGGATGTAGCCAACGACGATGCCATAGACATGATTAACAATGCCGTAGCGATCAAGCACCACGTGGGCGTATCTAAACCATTTACCGATAAACGCGTGTCGTGTTCATTTACTGTGTTTAAACATGTTGCAATGCGATTGTCACCCATTAAGGCAGTAGGAGAAACGTGATAAAGAAAAGCGTTTTCGGGTTCTAATGAATAAGTTACGTCAGCCATATTAATAACCTATAAACGTTAGTACAAACGTTAAATATATAAAGAAAGAACTACAAACCCGGGATGTACATGTACAATGAGAAAAGTTTACTTTCCAGTACTCTTTTCGTCATTTTGGATAAGTCGTTAGGAAGGATTGGTATTGTTCCAATCGCTCAAGCAAAATCATATGTTTTTATAGAGATAAACACAAGGTTTTGCACGTTTTGGAAAAGTGTACGGGATTTTGAAATCCAATTTGATTTCTTCGGAGTTCGTTTGATTTCGTCCGATTTGAATTGATTTCAAAATTCAGTAAAATGGTTTTACTGAATAAAATCCTACGAAATTCGTCGGATTTTGAGATTTTCCCCGTGATTTCGACAGATTTTGCTATATTGCCCTTGATTTCGTTGGATTTTCAGTTATTTCCCGTGATTTCCATAGATTTTTCAGACTTTTTAATTTTGATTTCTTGAAATTTGTTATGGATTTTGCGATTTTTTCACTGATTTCGTGATTTCTTTATTGATTTTGTGATTTTTTTACTGAATTTGTGATTTCGTTACTGATTTTGTGAAATTTCGTTACTGATTTTGGATTTTTATGGGATTTCGAAATCAGAAGAAATATACGTCTGATTTCTTTCCGGATTTCTGATTTTGTTATTGATTTCGGATTTCTTAAATTGGATTTCGCGGATAGCGTATGGGATTTCGTGAATGACTGACCATTCGGGTAAACACCTAAAATCTATTCTCGTCTTTATATGACCAATTCTTTTCTTTAGGAACTATACCTGCATAAAGAGACTGTCTAATATTGAGTTTGTTTTTTGAATTTATGTAGGATTTACAATGTTTTCTCGGTTTTGTTCGAAGTTCAATTTAGGATGAAAGGAAACACCGTGCCTTCTAGGTTAAAACTTGAGCAATCATTTTCAATATTAAGTACGTCTAAAATACGCCAATAAGTAAGTATCCGACTCCGCAAACAAAGAAGTATCCGAGGAGCCTGCAATTAAAGAACTATGCGACATCACAGAAATACAGAAAATATCCAACCCATACAGAAAAGGTCACAAAGCGTGATCAAGGGAGACAAGGTGTTAAGATGGGGAGTTCCCATTCAACCGAATCTCAATGGACAGAATCGCATTCGACAGAAAATAATTGGCTAGAATTTCAAAATCTAGCCCAATGGCTATATTCCCGATGGACCGAAATCCCAATCGTCCGAATATGCCCTAAAAAATACATCAGTATAACTTGAAACACGATAGCCGTCAGCGATTCGGTGGTGCAGTTTTAAAATATATAAATTAAATGTTTCGTGATACTAATTAAAAAGCTCACTTTCATTCCTTTCAAGGCAAGAGATATTTAGAATTAATAAACAAATTGTGCTTAAAATGAAGTATAATCTTAATGGTAGTTCCATCAATTTTTAAGTTTTAAATTAAAATTTTAATATTTTGGTTTCGGGTAGGTTAGGTTCGGTTCGGTTAGGTTATTCTCCTACTAATTAGCTACCACCTTTTCCAAAATATTCTCCTAATAGTTAGCTGCCACCTTTTCCAAAACAATGGTTCCAATAATTCGTTGCCACCTTTTCCAAAATATTCTCCTATTAATTAACTGCCACCTTTTCCAAAATATTCTCCTACTAACTAGCTGCCACCTTTTCCAAAATATTCTCCTACTAATTAGCTGCCACCTTTTCCAAAATATTCTCCTACTAATTAGCTGCCACCTTTTCCAAAATATTCTCCTACTAATTAGCTGCCACCTTTTCCAAAATATTCTCCTAATAGTTAGCTGCCACCTTTTCCAAAATATTCTCCTATTAATTAGCTGCCACCTTTTCCAAAATATTCTCCTAATAGTTAGCTGCCACCTTTTCCAAAACATTCTCCTACTAATTAGCTACCACCTTTTCCAAAATATTCTCCTAATAGTTAGCTGCCACCTTTTCCAAAACAATGGTTCCAATAATTCGTTGCCACCTTTTCCAAAATATTCTCCTATTAATTAGTTGCCACCTTTTCCTAAATATTTTCCTATTAATTAGCTGCCACCTTTTCCAAAATATTCTGCTATTAATTAGCTGCCACCTTTTCCAAAATATTCTCCTATTAATTAGCTGCCACCTTTTCCAAAATATTCTCCTACTAATTAGCTGCCACCTTTTCTAAAATATTCTCCTACTAATTAGCTGCCACCTTTTCCAAAATATTCTCCTAATAGTTAGCTGCCACCTTTTCCAAAACATTCTCCTATTAATTAGCTGCCACCTTTTCCAAAATATTCTCCTAATAGTTAGCTGCCACCTTTTCCAAAATATTCTCCTATTAATTAGCTGATAACGTGATAAATATGACTTAAAATAATAAAAAAAATACAATTCCCTTTAAAAAGTAAATTTTCGGGGATCTGAAAGTATTTGGGTCTTCAAAACTAAAATAGGTGGTTAATATTTTACAAAATGTTCGCGTATGGTGCTCAATTGCTTTGACCATTATTTAATTATAAGTCAAAGAAATTGTTTGCTTGCAAAGATGCAATCTTTGCGCTCCCAGGAATTAAATTCATTTTAGTTCCATCGGGTGTATATGCGCATGCATTCTTGACCCAATGGACCGAATCCGAAACCCGGAGAAGTGCGGGTTTTCGCTCCAATGGGACTGTCCCATTGGACTGAATCCGCCAAAAGTGCGGGTTTTTCGGTTGATTGGGACTGGTTTCGGCCGAATGCGATTCGGTCCAATGGGGCAGAGCCGTTAAAATATGCTGTATTTTTATGACGTAATTTACGGTCTGTCCATGACGTAAGAAAGAAAAAGTACAGGTCTCAAATATATTATTTAGGGAATGGTTTAATCAATGTAGAGTGATGTTATCGAGGGGTCGGTCATTCACGAAATCCTGTAAGCTACCCCCGAAATCCAACTTAAGAAATCCGAAATCAATAACTAAATGAGAAATCCGGAAAGAAATCAAGTGTATTTATGCTGATTTCGAAATCTCATGAAAAATCCGAAACGAAATCACAAAATCATTAAAGAAATCGCAAAATTCATGAAATAAAAAAAACACGAAATGCAACGAAATCACTTGAAAAATCTCAAAATCCAAGGAAATCATGGGAAGTATCTTAATATCCAAAGAAATCACGGGAAAAATCTCAAAATCCGACGAAATTACGAAAAAAATCTATAAATCCGAGGAAACCACGGGAAATATCTTTTATCCAACGAAATTCGGGGAAAATCTCAAAACCCTAGGAAATCGTGAAAATACATTAATATCCAACGAAATAACGGGAAAAATCTCAAAATCTGACGCAATCACGAGAAAAATCTCAAAATCTGAGGAAATAACTGGAAATACCTTAATATCCAACAAAATAATGGGGGAAATCCCAAAATCCGACGAAATCCGTTGGATTTTATCGAATTCGGAAATCAAGCTAAATCCGACGAAATCAATCGAATTCCGACGAAATCAATCGAAATGCGAGACATCGAATTGGATTTCGAAATCCCGTACACTTTTTCCAAAACATCCGACCCCCTCGGATGTTAATGATTATAATTTGTAACTTAAAACGGAATGGACACGTTGTCTTAAATCGTCATGAAAATAAAGTTCACTCGAGGTGTTTTAGTAAGAAGCGAGTGAATGAATGATCAAAATCATCAAAAACAATTCATTTACTAACCTTTTTCCGTGTTGCGGTGGCAAGCGTATGAGCCAAATGATTACCTTGATAGCCGTGGACCTTCAAAAGAGTTTCCGAGATGTTTAAAAGTGGTATATATTTTAATCTAATAAAAAAAGCAGATATATTGAACTCGTTAATAGTTGTTTATTTTATCAATTATAACAAAAAATATGAATTTACTATCGAATTACTTACGATACGTTACGAATATTGTTAAGAATATACGCCGGAAGAAAATTTACAAACGGATACCCGAAAGAAATAACTCCACGTATTATATCTCGTCCAAATTCATCAGAACTCTGTATATATTTAATTTATGGACATTGCTAGGATTATCTTTAATCACGTATAGGGTACTTTCCAAACTCACGTATGATGTTCCAAACTTAAATTCTCGCGAATGATTTAATCCTTCAGACATCTTGCGTTTACGTAACAACGCCCTAAACACCAATTTAATTTCGGAGTGATACAAGTTAAACAACTAAATTTCTATAAGGGACTTGCAGCGATCTGATATTTAAGATATGGTCTTAATACTGTATTGAAATAATTTTGTCGGCACTCCTATGGAGTTCTTGAATCATCGCTTCAAAATATATTTTCAGTATGAACAGATCTGTGTTAATTTGAATATATATTACAGTTTTCGTACAAATATAATTCCATGTAATTTACCGCAATACATACGTCAATTTAAATGAGTATTTTTCACACTCGACACTTAAAAACTGTTTAAGAAAGGTGTAAATTGTAACCTTAACGCGTTAATCATGTAGATCTTTCACGAGAAATTGTTTATTCTTATTTCTAAGTTGTTGTTGTTTTTTAAACAAGAGGGAATGAACATTTTAGTGCAGGTTCTATATGGCTAAAAGTTAAAGGTTACATTTCGACCTTTCTAAAGTTGTTCAAAATAGTTTCAAAATGTCTAGTGTAAACGTGACTGAAGTGTGTTATATGAAACGTTAATTATCAAAAACTCATCAGTATTCTGATTGCTTTGTCCTCGTGAAATCCTTTCCTCTAATGACTTTCATTTCATAGAGTAATTGTAAATATGAAAAGGTAGATCTTATGTTAAAGAAATGAAAGGGTTTTGTCGAACGTGTTCCCCGATATTGGTGTTTACCGTCACCTTATTTGCCCAATATAATTTATATTGTAAAACTTCAAGTAACTTATTATCCTTTGTTCTTAGACTTATTTAGCTATATAAATATTTTTCTGAAACAACTAAGTAATACTCGTGGAAGTAATGGAAATGCTTTCTAGTTATGCTTAATTTCTATTAGTGCTTAGTCTATGACAACACTGTGAATCGATACAACACGCACTTAAACACTAGCACCTCGAAGAGATTTTAAACTCATTACGTCAAAAATTCTCCATATATGCCTAGTTATATTAAAGGACATTGATACAATTTTTGCAAAATGTGTCTAGCATTTTTGACGAATATATTGCGGTTGCAAGAAAGACCGAGCGCTACTAAAAGGCTTATATATGTGTAAGTTTACTGGAAATATGATTTCTATATTAAAATGTTTAAGTAATATATTATGAATATTAAGTTAAAATAGATGGTATTGATTTTACCTGGCTAAATCGAGTTTAAAATGCTAAATATTCCAAACGAAAATTTTCCATCGAAACCTGAGAAAATGGTCCAATTTAGGATGTAGAAATCTTCGCTGTCATTTAGACAGGGAAATGAAAGTCTCATTCTAGTGAAAGATGTCCATCAGCAGGCTTATGTGTTAGTCCATGGTTATAGTTAAAATTGGGAAATATTTGTGTTTACACTGTTACTAAACATGAAAGTGATGTTTACAGAGTAGCGTGCAATGATTCTTTTGCCTTGGTTGACACGCTTCATCTATAATGAACATTTTAATGAGTTTCCAACGGATTTGGATGTCGTACTTACCTTACGACTCCGCCCATTCGAGAACATTTGCCCCACAAAACAAAATTAGGTGTACGATTCTGAGAGTTCATGGCTGCTACTTGGGGAAATGGTTCCTATTTGCTCTTATCCAATTTGTTCGGATTTCGTTTTATCTCGTCGGATTTTGTTTGATTTCAAAATTTGATAAAATCCGATGAATGCCGGATTTTGAGATTTTTCCAGTGATTTCGCCGGACGTTTGATTTTGTTATTCATTTTGGATTTCTCAAGTTGGATTTTGTGGATAGCGTACGTAATTTGGTGAATGACCGACCCCTCGCTTCTCGTTCATTGCCATTTTTAACTCAGTCGGACCTAGAGAACCAACCCTTTGATTTATGCAGACTTTTCAGAAACACCCGTTACATGTTTTGTGTAAAAGTGCAGGTTTATTTATCATGAATAATTTTACATTTGTTAGTGCAAATTTTAAAGTGTTTTTCTCTACTCGTCCGCTCAGTAATTTGGGTAGAAAAAGTATAAAGAAACGTTATCCAGACTAACATTTGTGATAAGCTCAAATTTAGTGCGACAATATTTTTAGTAAATGGAACATCAATTGGGGTAAATTTTCGACTTTTTTTGCGTTAAAAACTGAACATATACATTGAGTTAGTTTTTTTAAAAAATGTTATTCAAACAATTGAAGAATATTTTCGCATTCGAATAACATAAGTCAGTGAATTTGACGCTTTATAAGAAATGTTTGGACATTAAAATTGTAACGGTGTATGGATTCAACATTTTATTGTGACAAAAATATATTCAATATTATTGGATAAATTATGTGGCATTTAATCAGTATATTTCTCCAATAAAGTTTAAAGGTTTATTCTAAATATTGAGCATTCACAATCATGATAGATTTTGATTAGGACAATTAGTGAAAGGTTTTGGGGATAATCTATAAGATAATGAATTTCATAGATGTCCTCAATTTTCTTTGCGCAAAACATTGAGCCTGTAGAGGCCGCATTACACTCAAAATACAATAGAATTTCAATATTTTATCTTTGTTATTAACATTATTTAAAGAAAATATCTCACGTAGAATTTATTGTAAATACACAATGACTTTTGGAAAGCCTCTAGAACAAACCCTTATTGAACAATTATCAATTAAATTTTATAACTGTGGTATATTTTATGTTTTGAGTAAAAGAGTTTATTGAACAGTTTAAAAACTATTTATCTTCATCAAAATATCCGAGACAAACTCTACATTAACAAAGCTACGATTACAAACATTTCTTAATTGATGTTTCTTAAATTTGATGTAAAACAGTTTTTTGAAAAAACTTTGAATATATTAAACGTGTAAAAAAACTTTAATGAAGTTTAAGTGCCAAAATCTCATATGAACAAATATAACTTCGTATTTAAACATTTTTTGATATATATACGGTTCTACACAGTTGTTTAAAATTACGATTTGAATTTTATGAATGTGCCCATACTTAGTTTGCGCTTTCAATTTGAGCGTGTATGGGTCCCATAAAATTTTGTTGATTAGATAAATTTGTCATTGGTCATCAAGTTTAAATTGAGATAAATTAAAATGGAAAATTTATAATAATTTTCGAAACTGTCCTAGACAAGATGAAGTTTTATTCGTTCACTTGATAAGATCCAATTGAAAAAAAATGTAAATATCATTAGAACTTCCAAAGAGCTTGTGCCTCATATCCTGCTAAGTGACATTATTCTCAGATTATCCTTTATATTTCAAAACTACTTGTTTTAGTCAAGTATATATTAAAAAAATCAATCGATGTTTAAATTTTTAATTGATCTTAAATGCACTTCCACGCTGCACGTGGTTTCAATGCGGGGGTTTGCTATGAAAACTGATCCAGTATTCATAGATTAGTTATCAAATGTTTAAATGTATGGATGTTTTGACTAAGGTTTTTGGGAACTGCTCTTTTGTTAACAAGTTTCCCGGTAATGAAAGTGAATTATTTTTTAAATATAAGCATTTTAAAAAGCTATTTGTTATTGAATAATGGTTTTTCTAATAATTCATATATATAGAAGCCTGTTATCCTATCAAATTTCGGGGCATACTAAACGAGCAAATCCACTAAAGCGCAATCGCAATATTATTGCGAATTATAAATGTATCGTCAAAATTGTCTTTGGTGCGTAATCCACTTTTAATGAATTAAATTCAACTTCTTTAAATTGGATAAAATCTCACAAATGGCGACCACAGTGACGATTGAAATTCCGTATAAGTAGATGGTAACAGAGAAACCCTAGAGACAACGAAGCCGTCTCTTGAATTTGACTTGAGTCCGTGAAAAGAGATTCCTGGCCCCATAAGTCGTCAAACGTTTCTTTAATAGTTCCTTGGCGAGTCTCCATAAACATTAGTAACCCGAATAAAATATTTTAAATAATCATTGAGCATCAAAACAAGTTGTAGAGGTTAGTGAGGGCATCTATTTGTAGATTAATCAAAAATGTCTTGATTAGAATCAAGACCTAAAAAGTATCGATAAGACTGAGGTTATCACTTGACTGAAGGATCAGATATTAATTTTTCTTTTTTATTCAAACTTAAAGGCATGCTTAAGAAAATACAACGTTCCATTACCGTTTTCTGTAGAAATAACTTATTTTACTGGTAATCAATTTCAAAAATGTACTTATCTCGGGTTTTCGGGCACAATTCCATTCCCCCAAAACATTTTATCATTACATTAATTTCTTTTGAGATAGTACGTGTATGACATTGAGTTTTAAAAGGTTCCCCCCTTTTGTGCCCGGCATGCTTCGCAGTGGAACATTTTAAAACAATGGCGGAAAATTCAGTAGGTACAGTAAGATTTTTACTCGTGGTTATGCTACTCCCCTATTTCTCTCTCTAGTTTCTAACAATGGTTAGAGAATATTCAGTGCCGCAGGTCGCACATGATGATATTTCAACTACAGCTTACATCAATTCTTCCTGGTCGTACTATTAGCGGGTTAAGCCCTATTTTGTTCAGGACATGTCTCGGAAGGGTGCCTGTTGTAACTTTTGAAACTTTCAAAGGTTTTGGTCATGGCTAAACAGACCGCTATTTTAGTTTTCTATTGTTTTAAAGCTTATTTTGACATGTTAACTCGCAAAAGTAATTAATGTAATGATAAAATGTTTTGGGGGAATGGAATTGTGCCCGAAAACCCGAGATAAGTACATTTTTGAAATTGATTACCAGTAAAATAAGTTATTTCTACAGAAAACGGTAATGGAACGTTGTATTTTCTTAAGCATGCCTTTAAGTTTGAATAAAAAAGAAAAATTAATATCTGATCCTTCAGTCAAGTGATAACCTCAGTCTTATCGATACTTTTTAGGTCTTGATTCTAATCAAGACATTTTTGATTAATATCTGCTCCTTCAGTCTTCATTTTAATTAAGATTGTTAAGAAACTGTTTTACATTTTCAAATTCTGCACATAAGCAGAAACATATATAAAGGGGATCATAACTTTAGCTCAATCAGACATTTATTTATAATGATACTTCCAAAAAAACCTAAATCATAAAAAGTTTGCATTGTTATTATAATTAACGTAATACAATTTTTTACCCCATTAAAAATTCCACAAATAGGACAAAATTGACAATTTTACACAATTTTTAAAAATTCTGCTTTATGTCCGTTTGATCTTTAGCTCAAAATTTTCATAAGCCCAATATGAAATTCAGATATCCTTAAAACTTTACAAAGGCGATCCGAGATTGTCAATTTCAAACTTTTTTGTAACATTAACTAACGTCTGTTTGATATTAAGCTTAAAACCTTCTTAAACACAATAATCAGGTCTACCCTAAACGTCCACAAAGATGATCCAAGATTGTTAATACGCCTAAAAAGTGCCCTCTTCAAAATATTTAGCAGGGGAAAAGAGATTTGGGGATTATTCAGCTATTTCATGTACATTGTTTTTCTTCTATGTAACTTGTAATCTTGTCCACTTGGAGCTGTATGGCTATTTATAGCCCTAGCTCGTCAATAATAAAACGGAGAAGAAAAAAAAAGAGAGCGTGATCGAGTGGGCTATGCTAGTGGGTATTTGAAATCTCGTGGATTGGGACTCCGGGCATAGCCCACCCCATCACGCACTCGACAACGCAAGGCAACTCGCGCTATAGCGGATGCAGCTTGCGTTCTTTAGCAGACGACATGCTCTAGTCAATGGTCACGGACCAGTTTATTTATTCCAAGTCAGGAGGGTCGCTGGCCTAATGTCCAGTTCAAAAAAAATCCTTTATTTCCCACCCTGACTCGCGCTATAGCGCAAGCAGCTTGCGACGTGTTGCGCGTGATCGGAAAAAGAAATCTTCACTTCAGTCGGGAGTCCTGGGACTCCTAACAGGCCAAACATAGATGCATATGACAAGGAAACATTTCTCATAAGCGAGAATGGCCAACTTTGTTTTGTAAGAGACAGCCTGGCAGCCCGGTATTTGTTTACCTCTGACTGGCCAAGTCAGCTGTCAAATGTTTATTACTTCTTCTATGCGACTTAAAGTGTGTTACATATTTAACATAAACCAAAATTAATACCATTTGATTAAACAAAATAGTATTATAAACGTCTTTAAAAAAATGCAACCTCAAACAAGCAGAGCTATGTTCGTATATCGGAACCGCAATTGTTTTCACCTTTAAAAGTTAATACAGCCCTTTGAATTTAAATAATTAGAAATGAGAAATGTAACCACTGAACAGTTGTTTACACATTTAACATAAACCAAAATTAATATCATTTAATTAAACATCGCGTTATAAACGACTTTAAAAAACTCAACCTCATATTGCCAGAGCTACGTTGGTATGTTGAAATTTAGAAAACATATGTTAGAGATTCAATTAACAGCAATGGTTTTTACCTTTAATGTAGAATTTGAATTTAAGTAATGCGAATGTAAAATCTTATTAAATGAAAGAATCTATACAGTTCTGTTTGTCATTATTTCCTTTGAAAAAATATCGCCAACGTTTAGTTAGCGGAGCCACAGGTTTCATCATTAAGTTAAGGTGTAAAATTTACCTCTACAGTTTATTAATGTGTACCAGCTGTCAAATAAGGTGTGCAGTCATTAATTATTTCATTGGAAAATCACCGTTAACGGCAGTGCTATTTCTTGTGTTTAATAATTTACAATGTAAACAAAGATGTTACGTTGGTGGTTTGTAGTAAGCGTGGTCTTCCATAAAGCATTACCTAATTAAATATTTCAATTATTTGGGTAGAAATGCCATTTTTTAATAATTCAATAGAGATATGGAAATAGCGGTAACGGCTAAAAGCACATGTGTACTAAAGAGCACATTGTTTTCTACCCTGATTTGAGCAAATTAGTTAACGGTATCCTGAATTAACTAGCGCTACTCTTACCCATGTTGACAAGATAAACAAAGCATAAAATCATAGCATAATTGATTTAATTTAAAGAAATTACCTAATTAGCGGCTATCGTTGGCCGATGGCACCAGGTGAAACATCTTAAAACGCACGTAACACGGCCAATTGGTCTCTAGTCTCTCTCTACATACAATCAGGCTAATCAGCTGTATTTAAATTTTGACCAAGGCTTAGTGAAATCAGTAAATTTAAAAATTATCGGCTAAATCCTAAATTTAAATTCTTTTGTATTAAATTATAATAAGGTTTAACTTACGAAATTAAAATAAAATGAGGACGAATTAACCCCTTCTTTTATGTGAAAAGTTAAAAAATTCGCCTTAAGCTCGACACAGCCACACGCGTTGTCTAAACAAAAATCTTCGCTCAGTCTTTCTATTAGAGGTAAAACCATGGATGAAGGATGCGCGAGAAAAACATTCGACGCTCAAGAGGATATGCAGCTCCCTATACTAAAAAGTAGACAAGTCGATACTAGCGCCGCCTGGCTACCAGCGCTGGAAACCCTCGCGCGAAAAATAAAAAATACTGGACATAAGAAAAAAACCCACTGTTTTGCTTCTAGCAGACGACGCTAAGGAAAAAAATTGACGGTAGCGCGTGTTTTTTTCTTAAGTCCAGTATTTTTTATTTTTCCCGCGAGGGTTTCCAGCGCTGGTAGCCAGGCGTCGCTAGTATCGACTTGTCTACTTTTTAGTATAGGGAGTTGCATATCCTGTAGAGCGTCGAATGTTTTTCACGCGCATCCTTCGTCCATGGTAAAACAGCGTAAGTCCAACAGTACGTTTCTCTATGATTTTAGCCAGGACTAAAACACGTAAGTCCAACAGAATAAAAGGTCGTAAGTTTAAGCATGTGCTTAAAAGTACAAAAAGTAATACTTAATATTAATTGTTTTCAATAAAACTTCGAAAGGCACCAGTTTTATGTTCAACCTTTCATTTAAAACCATTTTCAGACCTATCGAATAAATAGTCTTCAAAAAATGCTCGAGTCAATTTGGCCATCACAGCAAACATTTCCCATGTTATTCCTATGGGAAAATTTCCCTTTTTTTGCCAAAATGTCTTAATTTTTTATGGAAATGAAAACCACCCTTAGCAACATTATTTTCTATAAAAAAAACTAATGCAGGGATCTCTTTGAAATTTTAACCACATATTAAGGGTCCGAATTTTAGTTCAGTGGATTTTTTTCAAAACAATTAATACAATACAAAAAAAACTACATCCAAACAAAAAACCCTCCTTATACATTAAGAGCAGTATGAAGTCTTATCTAAGAGAGCAATCGCTCTCTCAGAACTAAGAATCTTCATCAAACATTGACAACGAGCGTTCCAATACTCGAACCTGCAATGTTTTGCCTCGAATGCAAACGCGTTATCCATTACGCCACATGCCCGTGTTTGTAAGAACAAAAAAAAATTATCCAAACATTGTATTTATAGGATTATTTCTTTTATTATGTATAAATGATCTGTAAAAATAAACACCGAGCTTGCCAGGACTCGAACCTGCAATCTTCTGCTCCGTAGGCAGAAGCGTTATCTTATTCGCCACAAACCCGTTGGAGGCAGAATAAATGCTATGCAAAGAGTGTAATATATATAACGGTTTTACCATGATTTATAAATTAATTAAAATAAAATACTTAGACTTAATTGATCTTAATCAAACTTCAGAAGTTCAACATTCCATAGTTGCTTGATAATTCAAAAGTGTTCCAAACCTTAACTTCGCAGTAGTTTCTGAGTTATTCGATGGAGTGGAACACCAAAAATCCCATGCTTTTTCTATGGGACGCTAAGCCTAAAATCTGTGAATTATTTCTTTAACATTACGGGAGGGTGTGGGTTCTTATCTAGAAGGGCCTACCGGCCCTCTAGAATAACGAGTGATAAAGTTTATTATATTATTATTATTATTTGGAATCAATAGAAACTTTTGCATGTAAATACATGTTTTTTGAAGTATTGGATTGTGACGCACTCATGTAAGCTCACGTTCTGTGAAACTAAGTTTGAAGGAATACGACATACTCCATCAATCCCACTGCCGACTTCCCCTTGTCTACCGGAGGTGATTTGAGCCCAACGCCCCTTCCGTCGCTTTCATAGTAACCTCATTTTCTCTCACTGATTATACACATCTCGAAACCTAATCTGCAACAACCTGGCCCCTGCATGATATCTTTCCGTAACTCCAATCATTTGTGCCAATGTGATATAATCAGTCATTATTAGGATATCAGGGATATATTTAATTTTAGAAGTAGGACTGGAGAACGGTTAGTATTTACTACAGTCCAGCCCAGTATAGAGCCCCTCCCTTCAACACGTAAGGAAAGCTACCTTTCGATGACGTTGCTGACGGGGACGGAGAAAAATACGTTATTCGTTTTTACCTCTGTCGCTATGACCCGCCTCTTCTTTCATATCCCCCTACTCGGGTAAGGGGGTCCGGGACTTTTAGGCCCGCCCCGATTACTCTGTTCTTCATTCCTACTCCTAAAATTAAATCTATCCCTGGATATATATGAGATATGAAGGTACCCTCCCACTGGACTGAAATTCCATTCAACCGAATTGCTATAAAGTATTGAAGAAGCTAGCACAAAGGTGGATTTCGAAAGCGTCCCTTTCATCCGAATGCCAGTGATGCTCACCGCATTTTCCTGTTGAGCATGATAAATGTTAGGATGAGGCCAGGAACGAAAGTAAACGAAATATTAGTTGCCGAAAGGTAATATGTTCTATATTTCAGATGGGTTATGTTAGGTTTGACTAGGGTTATTGAGGTTAATCTAGGTAAGTTTATATTCGGTTCGGTTTAGTTAAGCTAGGCTTGAGTAATCAAGGTTAGGTTAGGTTTTGTTAAGCCAGATTAGAATAATTTATTTTACGTTAGGATATGTTAAGCAAGGTTATAGTTTAGGACAATTTATGCTAGAATGGGATGAGTTACGTTTGGTAACTCAAAGTAAAAATAAATAGTATTAAATGAATGAAAAATATTTAGGTTCGGTTAGCGTAAAAAGAAAACATTTAGATTATTCAAATTAAAATAACTGATTCTGTAATAAAGGATTTGAATAAAAATTGAAGATTGATCATTGGTTTCCTTCATTATGTTTAATGGCTGAGTATACAATTTTTCACTTTAAAGAAATGTATTGTTATTAAGGCCGTAGGACTGTTTACGAGCCGAGCTGAGCGAGCTTTTTAAAAGCTCGGCTCGGGTCGAGGCAAAAAAAACGGCGGCATTTTCAGTTTCAGACTGGTTATGAGACAGTCCGCCGGCTTCTCTACATTAAGTCTCGCATTTTCAGTTATAGTCTTGCTATGAGACAGTCCGCCGCCTTCTCGCGTTTTCAGCTTTAGTCTGGTTATGAGAGAGTACTTCGGCTTCTTTAGCCTATATTAAGTCTCGCATTTTCAGCTATAGTCTTGCTATGAGACAGTCCGCCGGCTTCTCTGTATTAAGTCTCGCATTTTCAGTTTTAGTCAGGTTATGATACAAACCGCCGGCTTCTATATATTAAGTCTCGCGTTTTTAGTTATAGTCTAGCTATGAGACAGTCCGCCGGCTTCTCTATATTAAGTCTCGCATTTTCAGTTTTAGTCTGGTTATGAGAGAGTACACCGGCTTCTCTATATCAAGTCTCGCATTTTCAGTTTTAGTCAGGTTATGATACAGTCCGTCGGCTTCTATATATTAAGTCTCGCATTTTCAGATATAGTCTAGCTATGATACAGTCCGCCGGCTTCTATATATTATGTCTTGCATTTTCAGATATAGTCTAGCTATGAGACAGTCCGCCGGCTTCTTTATATTAAGTCTCGCATTTTCAGTTTAAGTCTGGTTATGAGAGAGTACACCGGCTTCTCTATATTAAGTCTCGCATTTTCAGTTTTAGTCAGGTTATGATACAGTCCGTCGGCTTCTATATATTAAGTCTCGCATTTTCAGATATAGTCTAGCTATGATACAGTCCGCCGGCTTCTATATATTATGTCTCGCATTTTCAGTTATAGTCTGATTATGAGAGAGTACACCGGCTTTTCTAGCCTATATTAAGTCTCGCATTTTCAGTTATAGTCTAGCTATGAGACAGTCCGCCGGCTTCTCTATATTAAGTCTCGCATTTTCAGTTTTAGTCTGGTTATGAGAGAGTACACCGGCTTTTCTAGCCTATATTAAGTCTCGCATTTTCAGTTTTAGTCTAGCTATGAGACAGTCCGCCGGCTTCTATATATTAAGTCTCGCATTTTCAGTTTAAGTCTGGTTTAGAGATAGTGCACCGGCTTCTCTAGCCTTTATTAAATCTCGCCTTTTCTGTTTTAGTCTTGTTATGAGACTCCGCCGGCTTCTATATATTTAGTCTCGCATTTTCAGTTATAGTATAGCTATGAGACAGTCCGCCGTCTTCTCTGTATTGAGTGTGGCGCGTTCAAGTTATACTCTTGTTTTAAGAGACAAAACTTGAACGTGCGAGACTTAGAGAAGCCGGCGGACTGTCTCATAACAAGACTAATATTTGAATGAGCAAGACTTAATATATAATAGCTTGCGAACGGTCTCAAAACAAGAGTAAAACTTGAACGCGCCACACTTAATACAGAGAAACAGGCGGACTGTATCATAACCAGACTTAAACTGAAAGTGCGAGACTTAATTTATTCAAGTCGGCGGACTGTCACATAACAAGATTAAAACTTGATCGTGAAAGACTTAAAATGGAGAAGCCAGCGGACTATCTCATAACCAGACTAAACTGAAATTGCGAGACTTTAATTTGTCAAGCCAGCGGACTGTCTCATAACCAGACTAAAACTGAAAATGAGAGACTTTATTTAGTCAAGCCAGCGGACTGTCTCATAACCAGACTAAAACTGAAAATGCGGGACTTTATTTAGTCAAGCTGGCGGACTGACTTAATATAATCTTGTGTAAGAAAAAACAGGCTGAATTTAGAGCATTAGGAGGCTGTCGAGTGATTAATAAAATTAGTAATAATAATGGCCTGTTTACTTTATTGCTTTTAGGCTTGTGTTTACATGTACTATCAGTCCCGAGCTTTTAAGACACCTAGCAGACACACGGACTGTTAAAAGATTGTACTGCGGAGCCCATGTGCTACTGGGGAAGCTATAAACATTTTCTAGTGCAGGTTCTATATGGCTTATAGTTAAAGGTTACATTTTGACCTTTCTAAAGTTGTTCAAAACGGTTTCAAAATGTCTAGTGTAAACGTGACTGAAGTGTGTTATATGAAACGTTAATTATCAAAAACTCATCAGTATTCTGATTGCTTTGTCCTCGTGAAATCCTTTCCTCTAATGACTTTCATTTCATAGACTAACTGTAAATATGAAAAGGTAGATCTTATGTTAAAGAAATGAAAGGGTTTTGTTGCACGTTTTCCCCGATATTGGTTTTTACCATCACCTTATTTGCCAAAAATAATTTATATGGTAGATTTTCCAGTTACCTTATTATTCTAGGCTCTGAGACGTTAGCTATATAAATCTTTTTCTGAAATATCTACATAATACTTGTGGAAGTCCTGCATGGAAATGCTTTCTCCATAAGCTGACATTCTATTTGTGCTTAGTCTATGACAACACTGTGAGTCGATACAACACGCACTTAAACACTAGCACCTCGAAGAGATTTTAAACTCATTACGTCAAGAATTCTCCATATATGCCTAGTTATATTAAAGGGCATTGATACAATTTTTACAAAATGTGTCTAGCATTTTTGACGAATATATTGCGGTTGCAAGAAAGACCGAGCGCTACTAAAAGGCTTATATATGTGTAAGTTTACTGGAAATATGATTTCCATATTAAAAATGTTTAAGTAATATATTATGAATATTAAGTTAAAGTAGATTGTATTGATTTTACCTGAAAAAAATCGACTTTAAAATGCTAAATATTCCAGTAAAATTCCACACGAAAATTTTCCATCGAAACCTGAAAAAATGGTTTAGTTTCAGGGTTAGAAAGCATCGCTGGCATTTAGACATCGAAAACGCATGTCTTATTCTTAAAATAGAGGTCCTTTTGTATGTGTTAGTTCATGGTTATAGTTAAAACTGGGAAAATTTTGTTTTTGCACCGTTAATACACATGAAAGTGGTGTTAACAGAGGAGGAGGATCCTATTGCCTTGGTCGACACGCTACTTCTATTCAACATTTTAATGAGTTTCCAACGGATTTGCATGTCGTATTTTCCCTGCAACTACGCCCATTCGAGAACATCGGCACCACAAGACAAAGTAGGTGTACGATTCTGAGAGATCTTGGCAGCTACTAGAGGAAATGTTTCCTATTTGCACTCGTGTTTCTTTTCTCATTAAAATATAACGAAATATTAAATCTATAACCCTATTTTAAAGTTAAGTGTTTTGGGAGTCCATATCTCTGTATAACTAGGTGTTGTACGTTATTCGTTCGTTGACATTTTTACTAGGGGTCTGACGTTTTTGAAAAAGTGTATACAGGATTTTGAAATCCAATGTGATTTCTTCGGACTTCGTTGGATTCCATTTGATATCGTCGCATTTTGTTTTATTTTAAAATTTGATGAAATCCAGGTTTCGTCGGATTTTGTGATTTCTTTTTTGGATTTTGAATTTCGTGAATTTTGCAATGGGTTTCGAGATTTCTTTACAAATTTTGTGATGTCTTTGTAGATTTTGTGATTTATTTGCTGATTTTCTGATTTCACTTCTGATTTTCTGATTTCTTTATTGATTTTGAGATTTCTATACTGAATTTTTGATTTCGTTACTGATTTCGGATTTTTTATGAGATTTTGAAATAAGTAAAAATACTTTCCATTTCTTTCCAGATTTCTGACTTTGTTATTGATTTCGCGGGTAGCTCTAGGAATTTCGTGAATGACCAACCCCTCGCATTTTTAACTCAGTCGGACCCAAAAAAAACCCTTTGATTTATTGCAGGCTTATCAGAAACATCCTGTATATATTTTGTTTAAAAGCGTATGTTTATTTGTCAGAAATAATTGTACACAGGTTAGTGCAAATTTTTAACTGTTTTTCAAATGTTTTTAGGAAATAAAACATCAATTGCGGTAAATTTTCAACTAAAACTGAGTAAAAAACTGAATCTATATATGTTGAGTGAGTTTTATGTTGCTTAAAATGTACACGAGCAATTGAACAATATTTCGCATTCGAATATCATTAAAGTCAGTGTATTGACGCTTTATATGAAATGTTTGGACAATGAAATGGTACCCGGTATTTGGACGGAACATCAATTTCTTTTTATTGTGACAAATAGATATTCAATATAATTGAACAAATTATGTGGAATTTAATCAATAGATTTCTTTAAAATAGTTTTAAGGGTATTTCAAAATATTGATTATTCGAAATTATGATAGATTTTGATTTACACAATTATTGAAAGGCCTATAATATGATAAATTTCATGCATATCGCCAATTTAATTTGTGCTAAAAATTGAGCCTGTAGAGGTCACATTATACTCACAATACTATCGAATTTCTATTTAAATTTTAATATTTAATCATTGTTATTTACATCATTTTTAAAGAACATTAATTCTCATTGAGAAAAGTAGAATTTATCGTAAATGTACAAAGCCATTTTTAAGTCTCTTGGACAAACTCTTTTAGGACATTTATCGAGTAAGTTTTATAATTGTGGTATATTTTACAATTTGAACACAACAGTTTATCCAACAGTTCACAAACTATTTGATGAAAATATTTGAGACAAACTCTATTTTAACAAAGCTTCGATTATTAACACTTCTTTATTATATTTTTTATATTTGGTGTCTATTTTCTCAAAATAAAATAAAACTTTCAATACATTAAACAAGTAAAAAGACTTCTATGAAGTATAAGAATCTAAACCTAATAAAAAAATTATTTTTAGAACTTTTTTTAAATACAGTATCATTGTAACCTTTTTTAAACAAAATATTAAAAATATGTCGAAAAAAAGGTATTCTTCTTATTAAGTTTTTTCTGACCTTTGAGATAGTATTAAAGTTAGTTTCGGTTTAGGTTATGTTTTGCACCCGACTATTGGCATCCATTGCTACGAACAAAAAATCCAATATAAAAAAACAACACAGAAATACCATAGTGAAATGATACTCAGAAATCTCCATTTGACGCTTCGCAAATTACAGCAATTATATACGTAAGTGGAATATTAAATAGCATATCGAAAGCAATTGGTTTCTACTAATATTAAAAATTTAATGCATACATTAAAAATAGTTCGACCTAGTGGTTTTAAATTATGATTTGAGTTTTATGAACATTTCGTACTATGTTGACGCGTTCAATTTAGCGTGTATGGGTTCCTTAAAATTTGCTTGATTATTTTAAGTGTCATTGGTTATCAATTTGAAATTTGGATCAATTAAAATTTAATATAATCTTCGAAACTATCATAAACAAGTTGAAACTAAGTTTCTTTCACTTGAAAAGATACAAATGAAAAATATTCGTAATTATCGTTATTATTTCAATTTCTAGAGCTTGTACAATTTATCCATTTAAGTTATATAAATACTAATTTTTAATTTATTTTTCAAAACTACGTGTTCTAGTTAACTAAAAACAATGCATTTTCACACTGCATGTGCTATGAAAAAGGCTCTAGTATTATCAAAAATGGGCCAATTTGCGCCAACAATGCCAACCTTAGCCTGTTCTGTAATCCGTACATGGTCAATGGTTTAACTGTAAATATTATAGTGATTTTTGTATTGTATTTTATTGTAATTTTTTTATATTGTTCCGGACCTGTGAACACCAAGAGTGTTCCTCTCTGATTTAAAAGGTATTATTTTTCAAAAAGGTTAATAAATCATTCATTCATTCATTCATGGCTAATGAAATACAAAATGAAACATATCAATGTTTCATTATGATGTTTCTAATGCCTTCAGGGAACGAAAGTAAATTATTTTATTATTTTTGAAGTACAAGCATTTTAAGAAGCTTTTTGTTTGATTATATTGAATAATGGTTTGCTTAATAATACCAATAGATAATTTCGGGGCAGACTAACGTGAATAACAACTTAAGTGCAATCGCGATTTTACTGCGATTCTTTAATCAATTTTCAAAACTGAATTTAGTGCGTAATCCTGTTTTAATGAATTAAATTCAACTTCTTTAAATTGGATAAAATCTCACAAATGGCGACCAAAGTGGCGATTGAAATTCCATAAATGTAGATGGTGAATACGGGACTGAGAAACCCAAGAGACATCGGAGACGTCTCTTGCAGTTGATTGATCTCCGTCAAAAACAATTCCCGAGATATAAAAGTGTCCCAGTTTTCTCGTGGAGTTACTTGACTAGTCTCCAAAAACATTAGTGTTCTGAATAAAAGAAAATAAAGTAATAATTTAGCATCTAAACAAGTAGTAGTTGTTAACGTGGACATCCTTTCATAGACATAGCTTAATTAATTATATTTATTTGAAATGTAAAGACACGTTTGCATATAAACAAGAATACATGGCCTGTGCGAGTGCTCGATAAGCAACTTTCGACATGCTCGACAAGTTTTCGAGCCGTGGGAAAAAGCTCGGGACCAAGGCTTATGGTTATCTAGCTTTAATATGTGGGCGGTGAGACTTTAGATTTGATTAAAGGTCAGAAATAACCATCTAACATAATCTGCTGAATATTAAGACGCTGCAGTTTTACGCGAAATAGGAAATAATTGAGATTTTTATTGGTAAGGTTCGTATCCTTTTTGTAAGCCCACATTTGATTGGTAAAAGTTTTGCTCCAATTTTTGGGTATAGAAAAATACGCTTGGTTTATTTTATCAATGCGATTATCAATACACGTAAGAACACTAAGGACAGTACTTAGATAAAGAAACAAAGTAAGAGCTAAAATTGAAAGTCGTTAAGGCTCGCCATTGAAAATGGACCTCGATTAAAGCTCGAAACCAGATTTTGAACATGCAACTAAAGACTCGAAGCTCGATAAGAAACTCGAGGCACGGCTTCAAGCTCGATAACCAAAAAGAACAAGGCTCGCACAGCTCTATTTCTCCTGTTACTCCATGTTCTGAGCGACAAGGATTGAAGGAATACAACATACTTCGGCAATCCTATCCTATGGGTGCCTACTACCCCTTGTCTAGCGGAGTAAATCTCATTTTCCTATCCCAGATTATTTACATCTCAAAAGCCAAGAAGTGGCATATCCTGACCTCTTCGCCTCAACTAAATTGATTTAAAACCTTCGAATATATACATTCCAGGTGTAAATAAATTTTGGTCGTGCATTTGTATAGCTTCCGTAATAGTAAACCTTTAAATGTTGTCAATTATTCATAATCTAAGAAATGAGTGATTATTAGAATTCAAATTAACAATATCTGAATATTTTATGCAGTGATAATTTTCAGCAACTCTTAATTAGGTTATAACGGAGAGGTATCCTAAAGTTCAGACTCCGAAGGGTCGGTCATTCATGAAATCCCGTACTCTACCCGCAAAATCCAACTTAAGAAATCCGAAATCGGGGCTGATTTCGAAATCCCACAAAATAAGAAATTAGTAACGAAATCACAAAATCAGTAAAGATATCATAAAATTAGTAAAAAAATCACAAAATCAACCAAAAAATCACTAAATCCACAAAGAAATCACGAAATCAGAAGCGCAGTCACAAAATCAGTAAAGAAATCGTGAAATCCATTACAAAATTCATGAAATCCAAAATCAAAAGAAATCTCAAAATCCGAGGAAATCACGGTAAAAATAGCAAAATCTAACGGAATCACGGGAAAAATATCAAAATTCGATGAAATCCATTTGATTTTATCGAATTCTGAAATCAAACAAAATCCGATGAAATCAAATTGGATTTCGAAATCCCGTACACTTTTTCCAAAACGTCCACCCTTCTCCCACTGCCATCCATGGGTTTTTTTAATTTTGATATTCTGGGCTCTTTATCGATTGTATAATATTATGTGAAACGTCAATACGTTTGCACGTAAGGAAGAAAACACTTTTTGACAACATCATGTACATTATACTTACAAATAGTTGATATTTTCAAGTATATCTCGAGGGACGTGTTTGTTTATGAAATAATGATAATATCTTTGTTCGTAAGATTCTTTTCCAATGTAAATTTTGCTTCTTGATTCCACCAAGTTAGTTTGAACGAAATAAAGTAATTCTGTCAGAAAATAATTCTTATCTTGAAAAAGCGCCGATGTGCCACGGAGAAAAAGGTCTTTAAGTATATAAGGCGTAATTGTAAAATTGTAAATTAAACCATTTTGATCAATCTTTTTCTGGAGTTTGGCGCTAAAAGACGAGTTTCTCTGAAATGTTGAAAAATAATTTTATAGTTTTTAGTTTAGATGGTTGAAGGATGAAAATCGTTTCGTAATACTTGCTAGTATGAGGGGAAAAGGGGCGGGTGACTTACTAACTCGTCACAGCGCTTGCATTCATATACATATACAGGATACGTTCAGTAACGAAAATCTCAAGGAAATCGCTGTTTTCTTGATGTGTGGTTGATGGGCTCGAGACGTCACAGTGACGTAAAAGGCTGTTGAACGGAAAAGTGACATTTTGAAGTTAGCGCTGTTTTAGAAATAGGAGTTGGGGAAACGTCTTGCTGGCCCTCAAAACGTTACGAAGCGCAAATGGCTCTTTTTAATTATAAACGAGCTCGCAAATAATGAAATTGTTTAAGAAAGTTATGCCTATTTGAATGGTAGAAGTAGTTTTGTAAAGAAAAGTAAATTACTAATACAATTACTGTAGGAATAACATTGTTGAAATTTAATTTTTAAATCCCGCGCCAACTTTTCGTCTGCCAAGTGTTCAACGGTCAAGCGCTACGTCACGCCACCAAAAAAAACCATATCGATTAGATGGTTTTTTTGATGGGCAAGCGCTGAGCATCATGACGTCAAAACCGGAAACGCGAAAAAGCGTACAGTAGGAAAAATCTGACATCGCTTAGTAAGCGCTGCCATCAAAGAGGGTTACTGAACGTACCCCACAGTGTGGAAAAGATCAGACCAACACCTTCCTTTGTGGACAACCCCCAATACTGCCAACGGATGACGTCATTTTATTAAATTATACAGGGTGTAAAAAATGTTTGGAATTATTTTTTTATTTTATGCAAGAGGCAAGGAACAACAGGAATATTAGAGAATAAGCCTGAATGCAAAAAATTGTTATAAAGCTCAGTCCTACGATTAGTCTTAGAACTCAGGTCTCAAATTACAACCTCTAATCTGTTTCGTAAACACATCAACGTAAATGTTCGATGTGAATACCATTTCGGTACAAGCATAAACTCATGACGTAGGAAGTACGACTGTACAAGTAAATGACTTCATTCATTTTCTCATCGAGAAGATGGGTCCGATTACTCTGTTTCTAAGAATGTCCACCCAAAATTTCACCTTCCATGGTGAGAATTTCTTTGGGTCTAGTAGTACTTCACCACCGACTATTTTTGAGTTATTGGCTCTAGTATACATCCTCAAATAACCACTTTCCCAAGTGTGGGGCTGAAAACGCACACCCATAGCTCCATCGAAAATATTACGACGAATATGAAAATGGAGAGCGTTACCTTCATCGACAAGTGAACAGGGAAATTTTCCGCTATCATTAAAGTAATGTCTTTCGCTTTGGTCCCATTGAACCGAATTCCCATTCGACAGAAGGGGAGTTTTTGGGGGTCCCATTCGACCGAACGTAGCCAAAGGTGCGATTTTATAATAGTCCCATTGGACCGAAATTCTATTGAAGACATACTGTGTGGTTTTGCATTAAATATATTTTTAATTTCACAACTTATTATTGTTAAAATAAATGTGAGTTGAAAATGTATTACTGCACTTATTATAACTACATTTTAATTACGGCGAACCTCACCTACCCTAGCCTAGCCTAACCTAACCTAACCAAACGTAACCTAACCTAACCTAACCTAACCCAACCCAAGCTTGTTTGGAGGTAAAAAGATTATTTATATGTATATTAAAAGCCCGCCTCTTACCACGAACAATTTATTAGCAATAATAGAAATATTTTGAAAAAGATGTCAGATAATTAATTGGAGAATATTTTGGAAAAGATGGCAGCTAATTAATAGGAGAATATTTTGGAAAAGGTGGCAGCTAATTAATAGGAGAATATTTTGGAAAAGGTGGCAGCTAATTAATAGGAGAATATTTTGGAAAAGGTGGCAGCTAATTAATAGGAAAATCTTTTGGAAAAGGTGGCAGCTAATTAATAGGAGAATATTTTAGAAAAGGTGGTAGCTAATTAAAAGGAGAATATTTTGGAAAATGTGGCAGCTAATTGGTAGGAGAATGTTTTGGAAAAGGTTGCAGCTAATTAATAGGAGAATATTTTGGAAAAGGTGGCAGCTAATTACTAGGAGAATGTTTTGTAAAAGGTGGTAGCTAATTAAAAGGAGAATATTTTGGAAAAGGTGGTAGCTAGTTAAAAGGAGAATATTTTGGAAAATGTGGTAGCTAATTAGTAGGAGAATGTTTTGGAAAAGGTTGCAGCTAATTAATAGGAGAATATTTTGAAAAAGGTGGCAGCTAATTAATAGGAAAATCTTTTGGAAAAGGTGGCAGCTAATTAATAGGAGAATGTTTTGGAAAAGGTGGTAGCTATTTAAAGGGAGAATATTTTGGAAATGTGGTAGCTAATTAAAAGGAGCATATTTTGGAAAAGGTGTCAACGAATTATTGGAACCAAACCAAACCAAACCTAAACTAACCTAAGCTAACCTAACCTAACCTAACCTAACCTAACCTAACCTAACCTAACCTAACCTAACCTAACCTAACCTAACCTAACCTAACCTAACCTAACCTAACCTAACCTAACCTAACCTAACCTAACCTAACCTAACCTAACCTAACCTAACATAACCTAACCCACCCGAAACCAAAATATTAAAATTTTAATTTAAAGACATTGATGGAACTACCATTAAGACTGTACTTCATTTTAAGCACAATTTGTATATTTATATTAATTCTATATACCTCTTGCCTTGAAAGGAATGAAAGTGAGCGTTTTAAATACTATCACGAAACATTTACTTTTAATATTATTAACATACCTTTCGGAGATTCGAACCAACAACCTATCGCTTCGCAGTCCAACATCGTATCCACTACACCACCGAATCGCTGACGGCTACAGGGTTTCAAGTTATATTCATGTATTTTTTAGGGGCATATTCGGACGATTGGGATTTCGGTCCATCGGGAATATAGCCATTGGGCTAGAAATCTAAACTCATTGCGAGATATTCGGTCGAATGGGATTTCGGTCCATTGGGAATTCGGTTGAAAGGAACGATACCATGTCTTTCTTCTCGCAAATATCGTCAATGGTATTTATGTATTTTGTTTCTGATAATAGCAGTTCTGATTTCAAAGCACCAGAAAAGCATCTGGACAAAACAGTGCACCCGAGTAACCATCCGCACAGTAAGAACCTCGGTGATTCCGAATTGAAGTACTCGAAACTGTTTTCTAAGAAATCCGATAAATATTGCCAAATATACTGATTGAAATTAGTCGTTAAAGCAGGTATCCATCCTAGAAAAGTGCATTAAATGTGAAATAACTTCATTTGTGAAACATAAAAATAGCTGACTCTTTAATTAAAAAGTCAACTGTTCACGTTTCGTCTTATAAGTTCTGTAACCTTTTGCTAATGATAAGGATGTAGCCAATGATGATACCATAGACATGAAGAGCAATGCCGTTACGATCAGGCACCACGTGGGTGTATCTAAACCATCCACGGATAAACGTGTGTCGTGTTTATTAACTGTGTTGAAGCACGTTGCAATGCGATTATCACCCATTATGACGGATGGAGAAACGTGATAAAGAAAAACGTCTTCGGGTTCTACTGAATAACTTAAGACAGCCATATCAATAACCTTACAAACGTAAAAAAATAATAAAGGAAGAGCTAGAAAACCGGGATGTGCAATTCGCTTTTTTTGAAAGGGTGTTAAAATGTGCTATATTATGTGTGACGTAATTTATGGACGGTCCGTTACGTAAGAAAAAAATATGAGTGTCTCAAATTCGTCTTCATAGAAAATTATTTATAGGTAAGTTTTTTGAGAGATGGTTCACATTGTCTTTAATCGTCATGAGTTCAATCGAGACGTTATATTATGATCAAAAATATTATAAGTATTTTGATGAACTTGCCTTTTCCTTTATTGCGGTGGCAAACATGTGAGCTAACACATTACTTTGATAACCGTGGAACTTCAAAAGAGTTTCCAAGATGTTAAATCGTGGTATGTATTTTAATCTAATAAAAAAAGCAGAGTTATTCAATTAGTAAATTGTTTTTGATTATATCAGCTACACCAAGCAATATAATTTCACTATTAAATTACTTACGATACGTTTTCAATATTGTTAAGAATATAAGCCGGCAAAAAATTCGTAAACGGGTACTTGTGATTAATAAGTCCATTTACAATATGTTGTCCAAAATCATCGGATTCCTTAACGTATTTAAGTCATGAACATTGCAGGGATTATTCACATTAGTGAAGATATCTTTAATCAAGAACGGGGTATTTTTCATACTTACGTATGATGTTCCAAACTTCAATTCTCGCAAATTATTTCCTTCATACATCTTCCCTTTATGTAAAAACGCTCTAAACACCAAATTAATTTAAGAATGGTACAAGTTAAACAACTAAATTTCTATAAGAGACTCGCAGTGATCTGAAATTTAAGATAGACTTTTTGGTCCGGACTCATATGAGTTCTTGCCTTATCCCATCAAAATCTTATTTTCGAATGTTATTTCAGATAAATTACAATTTTGTACAAATATCATTCCGTATAATTTACCGTAATACATACATTCTTTTAAATGAGTATTTTTGAAAATAGAAGAAGAAATTGAGGCCGCGTTTACACTCGGCATTTAAAAATTGTTTTGAAGAGTTTTAGAAAGGTGTAAATGTAACCTTTAGTCGTTCACCATATAGATCTTTCAAAATAAAATGTTCATTTTCATTTTTAAGTTGTTTTTTTTTTAAAAAAAGCGAATGAGCATTTTCTAGTGCAGGTTCTATATGGTTAACAGCTAAAGGTTATAATTCGACCATCCTAAAGTTGTTGAAAACGGTTTCAAAATGTCTAGTGTAAACGTGACTGAAGTGCGTTATATGAAACGTTAATTATCATAAACTCATCAGTATTCTTATTGCTTTGACCTCGTAAAATCCTTTCCTCTAATGACTCATTTCATAGACTAACTGTAAATATGAAAAGGTCGATCTTATGTTAAAGAAATGAAAGGGTTTTGTCGCACGTTTTCCGCGACATTGGTATTTACCATCACCTTATTTGCTCAAAATAATTTATATGGTAGATTTTCCAGTTACCTTATTATTCTATGCTCTGAGACGTTAGCTATATAAATCTTTTTCTGAAATATCTTCATAATTCTTGTGGAAGTCCTGCATGGAAATTCTTTCTCCATAAGCTGACATTCTATTCGTGCTTAGTCTATGGCAACACAGTGAATCGATACAACACGCACTTAAACACTAGCACCTCGAAGAGATTTTAAACTCATTACGTCAGAAATTCTCCATATATGCCTAGTGCTATAAAGGACATTGATACAATTTTTGCAAGATGTGTCTAGCATTTTTGACGAATATATTGCGATTGCAAGAAAGAAATGGCTTATAAAGTTTATGCAAATCATGATTTTTATATTAAAAATTTTTAAGTAATATATTAAAAATATTAAATTGAAGTCGATAGTATTTTATTACCTGATTAAATAGAAATTAAAATTCTAAAGATTCGACACAAAAATTTACCATCGAAATGTGAGAAAATGGTTCTGTTTCAGATGTAGAAAGCATCGCAGTTATTTAGACATAGAAAATGCATCTTTAATTCTAAAGAAAGATGTCCGTCGGTATGAGTTAGTCCATGGTTATAGTTAAAATTGGGGAAAATTCGTGTTTGCACTGTTAATAAGTATGGAAGTGATGTTAACAGAGGAGCGTACAATGATTCTAATTAAATTGGAATAAATTTTCTGTTTGTACTGTTAGAAAACATGAAAGTGATGTTTACAAAGTAGCGTATAATGAGCTTGGTGAAATATTTCGTATTTGCATCCCTGTCTTTTTTTTGGGCGGGGGGGGGGGAGGTTGTCATGATAATATAACAAGGAGTCAAACTTGAAATATTTGGGATTTTATATCTCCCTAGCTTTAGCCTATGTAGGCTTCGTGTTCTTTGACACTTTCCACTCAGTTTGACCTTTAGAAAACGACCTCTAATTTATGGAAGTTTTATCAGAAACACAATTGACAATCTAAAGGTGTCAATCATTAGAAACGAGTCTTTTGAGAATCAAATTGTTTTAGTATTTATTTTAACCATAGCAGTGAGATTTTATTAATCGAAACACGAATATAACATCGTCAGGTGATCGTTGTTATAAACATTTTATTAAATATATTTTCTAGCATGGTGATTTACTGATTTAAGCTTGGCATATCACATTCACAATCCACAATAGGTCTCTGAGGGAAGAAATGTTTTTTGCACAAATCTCTTTTTATGAACATTTTTGAAAAACATTTTAACATGGAAAAAATTATGAAATTATTCAACGTGTTCTCAGTCTTTCAAAACGTTTGATAGACAAACATATTTCGTACAAAATAAACCTTTGTTTATCAATTATTATTAAATAAATTTAAGGGGGGTGCAGAGCAAATTTGTGCTAAATTGTTTCATTGCCTATTTTGCGTAATATTCCTTATGACTATTTTCATATAATACGAATTTTGCATCTATCACATATTAGCCCTCGGGGCCCCCTAGGCACTATGTATTCGGGGACCCACTGCGATATGTCCGCGGCCCAAAGCGAGGCGATAGCTCTATCAATATATTCATGTACTTCGTGTCATCACATAAACGGGTACTATTTTAATTGTTAAAAAACTAATATATCAATTGGCAATGTTGTGGGCCCCTTGTTCTTTCACACTTTTCACTCAGTTTGACAAAACACGGATTAATGTAGTAAGAAGGTTGGATCATGGCTTTAGCCTCTGGCACCATCCTCGCACTTTTTACTGAGAAACTTCTTCTGTTTACATTTTGGCTACACCCACAAACCATGGATGAAGGATGCGCGTGAAATAACTTCGACGCTCTACAGGATTTGTAGTACATTTTATTTTTCACGCGACGATTTCCAGCGCTGATAGCCAGACGGCGTTAGTATCGACCTGTCTACTTTTAAGTATAGGGGGTTGCACATCCTGTAGAGCGTCGAATGTTTTTCAAGCGCATCCTTCATCCATGCACAAACTTTGTATATAGCGACATCTAGTAGTCCAAAATGTCATTGTTATCTCGATTTTGCTGGTTAAATAATTCGTTCGGAAATAGTGCTAGCGGTAAAAAATCAAAGAGGACAACAATGCGATATAACTCTCGATATAGTGAAAGTAACTTTCAAAGTTGGTAATATATTTAATTTATGTTTCTTTAAATAGAAGTCTCATGACAAGAAATTCGTTAAAATGGAGAAAATCTCACAAATGGCGACGGCAGTGGCGAATGCAATTCCGTAGAAGTATATGGTAAAAATGGGAGCAAGGAACCCAAGAGACAAAACAGTTGCGTCTTGAATTTGATAGCCATTCTTCCAAAATAGTTCTCGATGTACAAAGGCATGATTATTTTGTCCTGGCGTTCTTTGACGAGTCTCCAAAAACATTAGAGTTCTAAATAAAACAATGAATAAGCAAAATTTGACTTAATAAACGAGGATCAGGACTAGTGGTCGGCATTTGGATAGGATAATATCTGTTTGTTTTATCTTTATCCATAATTTGAAATTATCCACGGGACGTCTATGATAAATGCAATGTAATCGCGAATAATTATCTGATTATTATCCATGGATAACTGATTAACCCAAATTCTGTGGATTATCTTGTCCAAACGCCGACCACTAATCAGGACATTTTAAATAACTTATAATTGTTGAGTTTGTTCCACAGTGTTAAGTAGTATAAAGACACGAACTGAAATACATAAACTTTAATGTTGTTTTAATCACTACGTTTCCCATAATGAAACTGATTCTAACTTCCAAATAAAACATTTTCGAGCTTTAAATATTGTTTCTGTAAAAACAAATCTTTTTTGTGTCAATTATCTCGTTCCCCAAAAGAGCAAACTCTTAAGCTTTAACAAATCGTCAAGGCTCCGTTCTGCAATTTTCATTTTATTAGTTACCAGTTGTTACCCGTGAATAAATTGTGCGGTAGAAATCAGAAATGTTCTCGAGTAAGGATAAGGCTTTCCTTCAAAGTTGTCAAATTGTGTTAACTATTCTCCTGATTTGATGATTTTGATTTGATCTCGTAATTAAATTTATAAAAAATCTCAACATCTCTTTCCTAATAATTGAAAGGAGCAATACTATGATCCTTTTCTTTTGTCATTTGATACCCACACCAAAAATCTTAAAAATTGTAAGACATCTATTTATATAACAAAACACCTTTTGCGGTACTTACAAATAGTTGATGTTTTCAAGTATTTTACGAGGCAGTTGTTTGTTTATGAGAAAATGAAAGTATTTTGGTTCGTACGATTCATTTCCAACGTAAATCTTTCTACTTGATTTGATAATTTCGGGTTGAACAATTGGGGGTAATTCTGTCATAATGTATTCCTGGTCTACAAAAAGTGCAGAGGTGCCGCGAGGAAAAAGGACTTCAACTACGCGAGACATAATTGTAGCATTCAAAACCAATCCTTTTTGATTCATCTTTTTTCTAAGTTTGGCGCTAAAAGTCGAGTTTCTCTGTATGAAAGGCAATAAAATTTGCATACATCTACTACATTTTTGACACTGCACAACAACGAGAGATGAAATTATGACGTATTACTGAACCTTAATGCCCAGTTACCAAATTATGGCTGATTATACACTGCTCTCCATCGGAAGTCACACGACGAAAATCACAAGGAAAATTGTTACCTGCATAGACAAATGCATAACAGCATTTTCCGGCATCATTAAAGTAATGTTTTTCTGCTGACAAATATCGTCAATTGTGTTTATATATTTTTCATTTGATAGAAGAAAATCTGATTTCAAAGCACCCGAAAAGCATCTGGTCAACACAGTGCAGCCAAGTAGCCATCCGCACAGCAAGAGCTTCGGTGATTTCAAATTCTCAAAACTGTTTGCTAAGAAATCTGATAAATATTGCCAAATATATTGGTTGAAGTTGGTCCACAATGCAGAAATCCATTCTGAAAATCGTTCAATTTAATGCAAATTGACTTGGTTTGTAACAATACCTGACGTATCAATTAAAGTTCAACTGTTTAGGTTTCGATTTCTAATCATACCTTTTTCAGTTCTGGTGCTTCCCCCTAATATTTTTGATCGCAAAAGAGTTTTCAACGTTGACACCATAGACAGAAGAAACATAGCCGTTGCGATGAGACACCACGTGTGCGCATCCAAACCATTGATAGATAAACGGGTGTCGTGTTCATTGTCTTTGTTGACGCATGTTGCAATGCGGTTATCACCCATCATTATAGTTGGAGAAACGTGATAACGAAAAACATCTTCAGGTTGTAATGAAAAACTTTCTAATGACATGTCAATAACCTGTTGAAAACGAGGTAGATAATTTGTTTGGTTTTTCAATCAAGATAAAGTTATTCTAAATTTAATTTTTGGTTAAGTAAACCATTGTTTATTTCAAGGTTTTAAGTCTTTTTATTAACTGAGTGGGTAAATGTTTTAGCACTATATGAGTTCAACTGGGAACATTATAAAAATTTTGGATACTAAACCTTCAGCTGAATTGCGGCGGCAAGTGTGTGATAGATAATTTTATTTTGGTAACCGTAGACCTTCCAAAGTGTTTCCGTGATGTTTAGAAATGGTACAAATCTCAATCTAATGTAAAGGGTAGCGCAAATATTGAATTGGCAAGTAATAACATGCAATGTGTTTTTACTGATATTGCTGTATTAAGTTACTCACGTTACATTCCGTATATTACACAGGATGTAAGCCGTGTGAAAAACCCTGAAATAATTGTTATATGTAATAAGGCCATTTACAATGAGTGGTCCCAAATTCTGGCTATCCTGTAAAATGTTTCGTGATGTGTTTTTTAAAGTTATATACATTTGCAATATAAAAGTTTGGTTTTTATCTTGTATCTTAGGAAGAATAATACAAAATATTTATACTTACAACTATTGTTCCAAACTTAAATTCTAGTGAATTATTTCCTTCAAGCATCTTGGGAATGGGTTAAATATTTTAATTCATTTTAGATATTTTTTGGGGATCCGATAAGTGCGGCTGTACACTTGCGAAACATTTACCGAATGTAGAAAGCACTTTCAGATATTTTACAACTTTTATTATTACATCTTTCCCTTTATTTTACTAGGATTACTTTGGCGATAACCTTTGCTTATTTTCGTGCAAAATGGCTCTGTAATGATTCTAACTATTTGACTTTTCAAAATGAGAAATTGTGTTGTATGAAACCTTATTTACAGAAATATAATGAGTTTCTACGTGTCCAATAAACTGTTGGCTATGACTATCATTACATAGACCACTTACGTAAACCAGCTTGAAATATGGGAGAGGGATTTTGAATATTTTAATCTTTTTTCAC
Source organism: Phalangium opilio (assembly GCA_019434445.1). Taxonomy (NCBI): domain Eukaryota; kingdom Metazoa; phylum Arthropoda; class Arachnida; order Opiliones; family Phalangiidae; genus Phalangium; species Phalangium opilio. The sequence goes on from JAEQBA010000344.1 coordinate 103,560, forward strand.
CCTTTATCTCCGATTACCATCAATTTTTATGCCTTAAACGTATTTAGAATTAAAAGCTCTCTGTGATCTTGTTATCGAAATTTTAAGAGTTGCTCCATGTTCTTTGTTACATTTAGCTAGAAGTCTTATTTATTAAAATAAAAATATGAGAAAGATTGACGTGGATTCAAAATAACAAAAAAAAACTTAAAATGATTTTCACTTCTAATGAAATTTATTAAATTTGTGCTAAATTTTACCCTACGAAATACATTTATTCTGTGACTTTCGTTCTTTCAAACTTAGATTTATTATAAAAAGAATGGCAATCTTTTGAGTTATGATCAATATAGTTGACGACAACAGCAATCAACAATTTAAATGGAACGAGCGAAATAATATTAATCTGAATTTGATTACATGACAGCATAGTATATATTTTTAAGAGGTTACTTTATGGAAGCTAGTGTAGGCAAGATAAACGTTAATAGCATTTACTTCGATATTATGTAAAATATGCTCATTGTGATTCTCGCTTCTCGCACGAAAAATACTATATTTACTAACAAAAAGCTTCGTTACATTTAAGGAAATTTCTTTATAGAATAGATATTTTAAAGTTTTTAAAAGCATGCACCAAATATTATTTTTGGACAGGTAACTTTCTCTAATCTTTGGTCTTCTTCGAGATTCACGTTTGTTGCTCATAGCATGTTCTATTCTTAATTAGAATATTTCTTTTATATTTTATGAAACAAGTTATATAAATCGATTATTGGAAAATAGAACTAATACAAGGCATTGGTGATCGATACTAAAGCGATGAAATTATGAAATTCATGGTGTTTAAGACAAGTCTGTCAAAAATTAATGGGTCTGTTCTTCTTAGGGTCAAACTGAGGGGAAAGTGTAAAATTTTAGAATATCCGGTCTACAAGACAAATTTAAGTTAAGGCAGTTCAAAGTTCACATCATGGTTGTGGTTGAGTTTTTCTATCGATGCGAACCCCGCACAGTCGTGCGGAATTTTACGGGTTTTAATCTTAGAAATAAAATTAAATTTTAAAATCATCCACATGCTAAGAAATTGTCCATTTTAATGAAAGCCAATGGGAGAGAAAAAGGATGGGTCAGGGAAATACTGCTAAAATGGATAAAGATATAGAGAAAGGGCCTTTAAATGTTTTTAATACAATTGCTCATCGGTTAGAACAGACGCAAATCTCCTTTAAAAATGTTAAACACCTCAAATCTCAGGATGAAGTGAAACATTTTCACCACATTTATATTAAAAAAAGGCTGGGCTTTAAAAAGATTTTGATCACCAACGCGAGGCACAGTATAAAAAATATATCTTTGTAACTCCGATGTGATAAATTCCTGGTTACTGGTATATGGGCTCCAAACACTGGCCCCCAAAACAAGGGAATAATCACGCATGTTGTCCCAGTGTTCCCACATTCATACCCATTAAAAAGGTGCAATAACGATCTTGATTGGAAACGTTTGAATGCTGATACATGTTACTCCACATGTGTGACCATTTCGTTGTTTTAAAATCAAGTGTTTGGGAACCCATACCTGCGTACCTAAATTTTGTAGACCCCATGTTCCTTACAATTTTCACTCAGTTTGACACAAAACAAACCCTTAAATGATGGCATACTCAGGAACACCCATAGTTTATGTTAGCTTTTTTTCTGAGAGATAAATTTCATATTCATTAATTTTTGTTTAAATCATTAATCTATCATAGAAATGAACAAGCTAATCGTTATCATTTATGAAGAGTCTAATCATGACAAGAGATTCTTCAAAATGGATAACATCTCACAAATGGCGACAGCAGTGGCAACTGCAATTCCGTAGAGGTATATGATAAAAATGGGAGCAAGAAACCCAAGAGACAACGGAGTCGCGTCTTGAATTTGATTGCCGTTCTCCCAAAATAATTCACGGTGCTTAAAAGCATTGTTATTTTGTCCTGGTCTTCTTTGGCGAGTCTCCAAAACATTAGTGTTCTAAATAAAACATTGAAAGAACAATATTTGACTTAATAAATGTGGAACATGCTGACATTTGAAATAACGTATAAGTATTGAGTTTCTTTCTCAGTTAAGTAGTATAAAGACACGAATGGAAATACATCCATTTTAATGTGGTTTTAAAGTGATCGTAACTTCTGAAATAATCATTTTCGAGCTTTTAATATTGTTTCTATAAAAACAAATCTTTATTGTGTCAATTAGGCCTATCTCGTTTCTCAAAAGAGCAAAACTCTTAAGATTTAAATAATTGTCTGGGCTCGGCTCAGCAATCAGAATTGTTCTTCTTTTCCAATAATTGAAAGGACTAATACTATAAGACTTTCCTTTAGTCATTGAAACCCACACAAAACATCTCAGAACTTGTAAGGCATCTATTCTTAAAACAACAATACCATTTGCGGTACTTACAAATAGTTGATGTTTTCAAGAATGTCACGGGGCAGTTGTTTGTTTATGAGAAAATAATAGTATATTGGTTCATACGATTCTTTTCCAACGTAAATCTTTCTATTTGATTTGATCATTTCGGGTTGAACAATTGGGGGTAATTCTGTCATAATGTATTCCTTGTCTACAAAAAGTGCAGATATAAAGCGAAGAAAAAGGACTCTAACTGCGGAAGACATAATTGTAGCAGTCAAAACCAATCCATTTTCCTTCATCCTTTTGTCAAGTTTGGCACTAAATGACAAGTTTTTCTGTATAAAAGACGATAAAATTTGCATACATTTAGTACATATTTGAGCATGTTCAAAAAAGGGAGATCAATATGTTTTAGAACCTTAATGCCCAGATGCCACATTAGGGCTGTTTATAATGATTAACAACTCTGATGATATTAATCTTCATGCAGCTACTATTTTAAAATTATTATCAAAAGGAAGATTGTTACCTGAAGAGACAAATGCATAACAGCATTTTCCGGCATCATTAAAGTAATGTTTTTCTGCTGACAAATATCGTCAATTGTGTTTATATATTTTTCATTTGATAGGAGAAAATCTGACTTCAAAGCACCCGAAAAGCATTTGGTCAACACAGTGCACCCAAGTAGCCATCCGCACAGCAAGAGCTTCGGTGATTTCAAATTCTCGAAACTGTTTGCTAAGAAATCCGATAAGTACTGCCAAATATATTGGTTGCAGTTGGTCGTTAAAGCAGAAATCCATCCTGGAAATCATTGTATTTAATTCAAATTGACTTTGCTTGTAACAATACCTGACTTATAAATCAAATTAAAGTTCAGCTTTTACCTTTTTCAATTCTGGTGCTTCTCGCTAATATTTTTGATCGCAAAAATGTATTGAACGATGAGACCATGGACAGAAGAACCATAGCCGTTGCGATGAGACACCACGTGTATGCATCCAAACCATTGATAGATAAACGGGTGTCGAGTTCATTTCTTGGGTTGACGCATGTAGCAATGCGGTTATCACCCATCATAATGGCTGGTGAAACATGAAAACGAAAAACATCTTCAGGTTGTAATGAATAACTTTCTAATGACATGTCAATAACCTGTAAAAAAAGGAAGTGGACTATTTAGACATTTGTAATCACTAAGATCTTATTTCAGAAAATGTTATTTGTGGTTCGAAGATGGTAATATCTGAAAAAGATAATGTTTGGATGTTTATTTAAGGTATATCCTAAATATAATTTTTCTTAAATAAACCATGGTTAACTAAAACGGAGCGTGCAAAATGATCTAGGCCCGTGCGTGTCGATATTTATGTGGGGAACTATCAGAGTGGGGTGGCGTAGCGGTCAGCGCTTTAGCATCGCAGCAAGAGGATCCCGGTTTCGATTCCGGACTGTGGCACCGGGTGAAAATCTGAGAACATATCCTTCTGCGTAGAGTTTGCAAGTTCTCCCCCCCCCTTGTTAACAGGAGTTTTCCTCCGCGGTCTAACCCGGTTTCTCCTTTCCATTAAAAGTTGCAGAGGTTAAGGGTAATAGTTAGTATAGGGCGCTGTAGATTAGCTTTGGCACAGGGGCTAGCCACCACCCCTCTATGCATTGTAAAGAGAACCACCTGCAAACAAGCCACATCTTAATGTGGATTTCTCTTCATAGACAAAGCTTAGATTATTGTTATTATAGAGGAAATATTTTCACCCAATATGTGTACTAGATGGCGCTTTTATTACCGTTGCTACCGGGGTCTTCCATAAATAATAGTTGCTTTTTAGGAACCAATTATAAAAATTTTATGAAAGAGAAAGGTTTCACCCATAAATTAACGTAATTGCTTTAGGGGCTATTAACGTTTTATTGAATCTTTTGGTTAGATTGTAATCATTGTATGGACAACAAAATTAATTATGAGATTTTAACATCGTTGTGTTTTTAGTAAAACAAAACTTCTTGAAGTTGCTAATTCAGTTTTATTATACCATAAGAGGAATTTTTTTACCCCTTCATAACCTTTAATTTTTTAATCTTAGCTTTTTTATCCTTTACTTCTTTGGCATGATTGTTTAGTAAAGGTCTTCGGAAATTTTCTAAAACGTTTTCTTACTATCTGCGACCTCGGCTTCACTAAAAGCGCCACCAAGCAAAAAAACATAGCGAACTAAATTAGTTAAAAATATATTCTCGCTTCGCGATAGGCACGGGCCTAGATAATTTCGGAGGCTCCGTTTAAAGTTTTTTTACTATGTTTGTGAATAAATGTTTTAGCACAAAGAGTTCTACTGGAATCATGATAAAAATTTCGGATACCGAACCTTCAGCTGAGTTGCGACGGCAAGGGTGTGATACACAATTTTATATTGATAGCCGTAGACCTTCCAAAGTGTTTCCGTGATGTTTCGAAATGATACAAATTTTAATCTAACGTTAAAGGTGACACAAATATTGAATTGCAATGTGTTTTAACTGATATTTCTGTATTAGTTTACTCACGTTACATTTCGAAAATTACACAGGACATAAGCTGTGTGAAAAACCCTAAAATTATCGTTATATGTAATAAGGCCATTTACAATGAGTGGTCCCAAATACTGGAGATCCTGTAAAATGATTGGTGCTGTGGTTTTTAAACTTATATGCATGTGCAATATTAAACTTTTATTTCATCTCGTTTCAAAGGTAGAATAATATAAAATATTCTTACTTACATTTATTGTTCCAAACTTAAATTCTAGTGAATCATTTCCTTCAAGCATGTAAGAACTGAACTTCAGAGTGAGACACGCGAATAAAAGGAAATTGCTAAAAGGTATTTCAGACGTTTTTGATAATTGATTAAATATTGTAATTTATTATGAATATTTTTTCGAGTATCCAATAGGTGCGGTTTTACACTTGTAAAATCTTTACCGAATCAAGAGAACACCTTCAGATAATTTACAGTTTTTATTCTAACATCTTACCGTTTTTTTTACTTCGGCCCCTACCTTTGTGTACTCTTGTGTAAAATGGCTCTGTAATGATTGTAACTATTTGACTTTTCAAAATGAGAAAGTGTGTTGTATGTAGCCTTTATTTACAGTAATATAATGAGATTCTACTTTATAGGGGTTTCTTTGTCCAATGAACTGCTGGCTATGGCTATCATAGTTACATGAACCAGCATATAATAAGGGAGAAGTTTTTGAGTTTTTTTAGCTCATTTCACCCTTTAATGCCACAAACATATTTCAAATTAACGAAATTTTAAGAGTTTTCTCTATGTTCATCGTTAAAATTAGCTAGTAGCTATATTTTTTATAATTAATAATATAAAGAAAAAAATCAGGTACATTCGAAATTTCAAAGAAAAGCCTAAATTTATTTGAGCCTTTAACCAAAATCAATAAATCTGACCCATGAAATACAATGATTCAGATTTTCGTGCTCTCAATTTAGGTTTTTTTTATTGCTAATCTTTTGTGTTAATATCAGTCATGATTAATCAAAAATGTCTTGATTAGAATCAAGACCTAAAAAGTATCGATAAGACTGAGGTTATCACTTGTCTGAAGGATCAGATATTAATTTTTCTTTTTAATTGAATTTAAATGCATGCTTAAGAAAAAACAACGTTCCATTACCGTTTTCCGTTGAAATAAATTATTTTACTGGTAATCAATTTCAAAAATTTACTTATCTCGGCTTTTCGACCACAATTCCATTCCCCGAAAACATTTTATCATTACATTAATTACTTTTGCGAGAGTACGTGTATGGTTTTCGGTTTTAAAAGGTTCCTAAAGACGTTACATCCCCATTCGTGACCGGCACGCTTCGCAGTGGAACATTTTAATTATTCTAAAACCAATGGCAACAAATTCAATTGGGACAGTAAGATTTTTACTCACGGTTTTGCAAAATGATGTAATATCAAGTGTACTTTAGTCAACCGTCGTATTGTTCTTTCTCATAGTTCAGGGCATGATCAGTGTTACTGCCCAATTTCTCTCTCTATTTTCTAACAATGGTTAGAGACTATTTGATATGTCACGGCACAACGTTATATACATTTGTAAATTCTAAGTAGCACAAAAGGAAAAAGAATCCGTTTTTTTATATTTTGGTTTGAAATAAATAAACTCATGATAGTAGTTATAACGAACAGAAAGTCAAGGGAATGGCACCGGTAATGAGCAGCAAAAAGAGAGGAAAGTTTGCTTCAAGTTAGCAGAGGGGCATGGTAGTGAAAATAGTAATCTAGAATTTTGTTCGTTCAAACCTTAATATATCATGAAAAATTCAAGTGAGGAGGCGGCACTACCTAGAAAGATTGATTTTGGCAGATAACAGCGAAAAAATTATGTTCTACACACTGGGACTATGGGAGAGTTTCAGGGCCGCAGGTCGCACATGATGAAATTTTAACTCCAGTTTTACATAAATTCTCCCTGGTCGTATTAGTAGCAGGTTAAGCTATAGTTTGCTCAGGTCCTGTTAGTCTCGAAAGGGTTATATAGTCCTTGTAACTTTTAAAAGGTTGTTGTCAAGGCTAAACAGACCGCTATAACAGTTTTTTATTGTTTTATAGGTTATTTTAACACATATCTCCCAAAAGTAATTAATGTAATGATAAAATGTTTTCGGGGAATGGAATTGTGGTCGAAAAGCCGAGATAAGTAAATTTTTGAAATTGATTACCAGTAAAATAATTTATTTCAACGGAAAACGGTAATGGAACGTTGTTTTTCTTAAGCATGCATTTAAATTCAATTAAAAAGAAAATTATATCTGATCCTTCAGACAAGTGATAACCTCAGTCTTATCGATACTTTTTAGGTCTTGATTCTAATCAAGACATTTTTGATTAATATCTGTTCCTTCAGTCTTCATTTTAATTAAGAATGTTAAGAAACTGTTTTACATTTTTAAAATCTGCACTAAGCAGAAACATATATAAAGGGGACCATAACTTTAGCTCAATCAGACATTTATTTATAATGATACTTCAAAAAAAACTTAAATCAATAAAAGTGTGTATTCTTATTGTAATTAACATAATGCAATTTTAACAATCATTTATTGAAACGCGAGGCACCCCTAAAAATTCCAGAAATAGGCCCAAATTGACAATTTTACAAAATTTTTAAAAATGCTGATTTATGTCCGTTTAAACATTTAGCTCAAAATTGTCATAAGCACAATATGAAATTCGGTTATCCATAAAACTTCATAAACTCGATCCGAGAGGCGAAAGAGCCCGGCCTCCTTTTACGTCCCCCTTGTATTTTGAAAGTGGGACTGGGACTATGGCGCGCGAATACTTAGGCATCTTATTCCTTCTCCCTAGTATACTAGATATGGCTTCTTGGTAAAATTTTATATATCTAAACCATGAGTTTATAACATATGTTCCAAAACAAGGTTCATACAACTTTTGGAAAAACAATTTCCCTGAGATTTCCAGGCTTTTCCCCATATACTTCCCTGAGTTTTCCAGGTTTTTCCCGTTATGGAGTATCCTATGGAGCAAATGTTACGAAGGAGGGAAGGGGCAAATAGGACTATTACATAATCAAAGGATATCCCCGTATCTCTAATATAACCAATTACCTACAAACACCCACAAGTACCTACAAGTACCCACAAGTACCTTCAAACACCCACAAGTACCCACAAGTACCTACAAGTACCCACAAGTACCTACAAGTACCCACAAGCACCTACAAGCACCCACAAGTACCTACAAGCACCCACAAGCACCTACAAGCACCCATAAGTACCTACAAGCACCCACAAGTACCTACAAGCACCCACAAGTACCTACAAGTACCCACAAGTACCTACAAGCACCCACAAGTACCTACAAGTACCCACAAGTACCTACAAGCACCCACAAGTACCTACAAGTACCCACAAGTACCTACAAGTACCTACAAGTACCCACAAGTACCCACAAGTACCTACAAGTACCTACAAGTACCCACAAGTACCCACAAGTACTTACAAGTACCTACAAGTACCCACAAGTACCCACAAGTACCTACAAGTACCTACAAGTACCCACAAGTACCCACAAGTACCTACAAGTACTTACAAGCACCCACAAGTACCCACAAGTGCCTACAAGTACCCACAAGCACCCACAAGTACCCACAAGCACCCACAAGTACCTACAAGTACCCACAAGTACCTACAAGTACCCACAAGTACCTACAAGTACCAACAAGTACCTACAAGTACCCACAAGTACCTACAAGTACCCACAAGTACCTACAAGTACCCACAAGTACCTACAAGTACCCACAAGTACCCACAAGTACCTAGAAGTACCCACAAGTACCCACAAGTACCTACAAGTACCCACAAGCACCCACAAGTACCTACAAGCACCCACAAGTACCTACAAGTACCCACAAGTACCTACAAGTACCCACAATTACCTACAAGCACCCACAAGTACCTACAAGTACCTATAAGTACCTACAAGCACCCACAAGTACCTACAAGTACCCACAAGTACCTACAAGTACCCACAAGTACCCACAAGTACCCACAAGTACCCACAAGTACCCACAAGTACCTACAAGTACCTACAAGTACCCACAAGTACCTACAAGTACCCACAAGTACCTACAAGTACCCACAAGTACCTACAAGTACCCACAAGTACCCACAAGTACCTACAAGTACCCACAAGCACCCACAAGTACCCACAAGCACCCACAAGTACCCACAAGTACCCACAAGTACCCACAAGTACCCACAAGTACCTACAAGTACCCACAAGTACCTACAAGTACCCACAAGTACCTATAAGTACCCACAAGTACCTACAAGTACCCACAAGCACCCACAAGTACCTACAAGTACCTACAAGTACCCACAAGTACCACAAATACCCACAAGTACCCACAAGTACCTACAAGTACCTACAAGTACCTACAAGTACCCACAAGTACCTACAAGTACCCACAAGTACCTACAAGTACCCACAAGTACCTACAAGTACCCACAAGTACCTACAAGTACCTACAAGTACCCACAAGCACCCACAAGAACCAACAAGCACCCACAAGTACCAACAAACACCCACAAGTACCTACAAGTACCTACAAGTACCTACAAGTACCCACAAGTACCTACAAGTACCCACAAGTACCTACAAGTACCCACAAGTAACCACAAGTACCCACAAGTACCTACAAGTACCCACAAGTACCCACAAGTGCCTACAAGTACCCACAAGCACCCACAAGTACCAACAAGCACCCACAAGTACCCACAAGTACCACAAGTACCCACAAGTACCTACAAGTACCTACAAGTACCCACAAGTACCTACAAGTACCCACAAGTACCTCACAAGTACCCACAATTACCTACAAGTACCTACAAGTACCCACAAGTACCTACAAGTACCCACAAGTACCTACAAGTACCCACAAGTACCTACAAGTACCTACAAGTACCCACAAGCACCCAAAAGTACCTACAAGCACCCACAAGTACCCACAAGTACCCACAAGTACCCACAAGTACCACAAGTACCCACAAGTACCTACAAGTACCCACAAGTACCTACAAGTACCCACAAGTACCCACAAGTACCTACAAGTACCCACAAGTACCCACAAGTACCCACAAGTGCCTACAAGTACCCACAAGCACCCACAAGTACCCACAAGCACCCACAAGTACCTACAAGTACCCACAAGTACCTACAAGCACCCACAAGTACCTACAAGTACCTACAAGTACCCACAAGTACCTACAAGCACTAACAAGTACCCACAAGTACCTACAAGTACCCACAAGTACCTACAAGTACCCACAAACACCACAAGTACCCACAAGTACCTACAAGTACCCACAAGTACCCACAAGTACCTACAAGTACCTACAAGTACCCACAAGCACCCACAAGTACCCACAAGTACCTACAAGTACCCACAAGTACCCACAAGTACCTACAAGTACCCACAAGTACCTACAAGTACCCACAAGCACCCACAAGTACCCACAAGCACCCACAAGTACCTACAAGCACCCACAAGTACCTACAAGTACCGACAAGTACCTACAAGTACCCACAAGTACCTACAAGTACCCACAAGTACCTACAAGTACCCACAAGTACCTACAAGTACCCACAAGTACCTACAAGTACCCACAAGTACCCACAAGTACCTACAAGTACCCACAAGTACCCACAAACACCCACAAGTACCTACAAGTACCCACAAGCACCCACCCACAAGTACCCACAAGCACCCACAAGTACCTACAAGCACCCACAAGTACCTACAAGTACCCACAAGTACCTACAAGCACCCACAAGTACCCACAAGTACCTTTAAGTACCTACAAGCACCCACAAGTACCTACAAGTACCCACAAGTACCTACAAGTACCCACAAGTACCCACAAGTACCCACAAGTACCCACAAGTACCCACAATTACCTACAAGTACCTACAAGTACCCACAAGTACCTACAAGTACCCACAAGTACCTACAAGTACCCACAAGTACCTACAAGTACCCACAAGTACCCACAAGTACCTACAAGCACCCACAAGTACCCACAAGTACCCACAAGTACCTAAAAGCACCCACAAGTACCTACAAGTACCTACAAGTGTACATAAGTACCTACAAGCACTAACAAGTACCCACAAGTACCTACAAGTACCCACAAGTACTACAAGTACCCACAAACAGCCACAATAACCCACAAGTACCAACAAGTACCCACAAGTACCCCACCCCACAAGTACCTACAAGTACCTACAAGTACCCACAAGTACCCACAAGTACCCACAAGTACCTACAAGTACCCACAAGTACCCACAAGTACCTACAAGTACCCACAAGTACCTACAAGTCCCCACAAGCACCCACAAGTACCCACAAGCACCCACAAGTACCAACAAGCACCCAGGTACCAACAAGTACGACAAGTACCTACAAGTACCCACAAGTACCCACAAGTACGTACAAGTACCTACAAGTACCCACAAGTACCTACAAGTACCCACAAGTACCTACAAGTACCCACAAGTACCCAAAATACCTACAAGTACCCACAAGTACCACAAGTACCTACAAGTACCCACAAGCACCCACAAGTACCAACAAGCACCCACAAGTATCAACAGAACCCACAAGTACCTACAAGTACCCACAAGTACCTACAAGCACCCACAAGTACCCACAAGTACCTACAAGTACCTATAAGCACCCACAAGTACCTACAAGTACCCACAAGTACCTACAAGTACCCACAAGTACCCACAAGTACCTACAAGTACCCACAAGTACCCACAATTACCTACAAGTACCTACAAGTACCCACAAGTACCTACAAGTACCCACAAGTACCTACAAGTACCCACAAGTACCTACAAGTACCCACAAGTACCCACAAGTACCTACAAGTACCCACAAGCAAACCCACAAGTACCCACAAGGCACCCACAAGTACCAACAGTACCCACAGTACCAACAAGTACCCCACAAGTACCAACAAGTACCCACAAGTACCAACAAGTACCCACAAGTACCTAAAAGTACCCACAAGTACCTACAAGTACCCACAAGCACCCAGAAGTGCCTACAAGTACC